>BQKN01019919.1:490-12432 GCA_022839385.1 Asparagus kiusianus | reverse complement strand
ACTTGATTCTCAAGGATACGTCAATCTCTTGATTTGATGCCTCGCTTCTTCCATCAAACGCAATGAAGTTTGAGAAAAATACTCATGAGCCCTGTATATATCTTGAAGGATATGCTGCTCTCAAACTGACTAGTCCAAATTGAAATTTTCTATATACATCTATTGAATTTACATGATAAAAGTTTAAGCCACTGTTTCGCATAACAAATTAAGTAGAACATTATTTTAGTGTCTCCATCAGTTTTCCTTAGATCAGAATATGGTCCAGAACTAGGGGTGCTAAACCGTATCCGTATCCGAGAAAATATCTGTAACCGTATCCATTAGGATACGATTATGGTTACTCAAATCTATAACTGATAGTATATGGTTACGGATATTGTTTTGTAGTGAAATATCTGTATCCGTATCTGAAATAGCCGAATACATATTAGTCATACTCTTACGATAATTTCTATTCTTAGATTATGGATTTGTGGTTAATTTTGATGATCAAGATGTCTAATCTTAACTTTTTAATTATAATTGACATATTAACAAACTCTTTTGTATCACATGAACTATGTTTTTCTCAATACTATCTAGTTTTCTCATATCTGTTTTTGTATCTGCATGCATATCCGCTTATATATCCGCATGTATATCCGTAACCGTACCCAAGATGCGTAAGCGGATATGGATATGATAAGCATCATATCCGAGCCGTATCCGGACCGAATGCACCCCTATCCAGAACTAATCTAAGTAGGCTAAAACACTGAATTGGTCTGCAAAGTGACGGTCATTTTCTACTAAGGTATAAAAATTGACATCAATAATAACAAAACTTTCAGTATCGATTTTATCCTTCTCTATTTTTTTTCTCTTCACTCTCCTAATTTAATGGTGTGTTAGGCACCTTCAAAATGGACTCGGGTCTAAACTAGCTTTTTTTTTAGTTAGGTCAAAATTGAATCATATAACAGTTGGTCCACAAAAGAACTAGTTTAAAGACTAGAATTTGAACAAGAAAAAAGTATTCAACTTGGACCTAGCATCTGTCAAACAAAAAAATAAGATTTTGGATTAGAATAGTATCAACTACAACAAGTTATGTGGAGTTAGCGAACACAGCATAAGAGGTTTCATCCGAGAAATCAAAGTTAGACCCAGGGCGGTTAACCAAAATTTCCAACAGTATTTATAAGTAGTCCGATAAAAAGCTTTGGCCAGTGAGCTAGATAAGACTTGGTGATTCTCTACGAAGTCAGGCTAAGGTATAAACTATGTTAACCACTATAGAACTACTTTAACAATCAAATTTATCAAATCTCGGAGGATTCTTCTATGCATCACAATATCTCAATAGATAACACTGCTCCACTAGCAGTATCTCATGAGATCCTACTAAAACATGTTTACCAAATGACAACTTTGAACAACTTCTCAGACCTTAAAGTTGATTTTTTATTAACCACAAAAATAAAGATGTCAAATCACTACTACATCAACAATATCTCATTAGATCCTATCGATGGTATATAATATCAAAACTTGGACCTAGCGCACATCATGTGGCCATTCTCTTTTCTATTTTTAGTTTTTGAACAAAGGCCCTTGAGCGTACGCCAAGGGAAAAGGAATTGCTTGAAAGAGAAAATCACCTGAAAAAAGCTTCCGTGGAGATTTTTTTTTTAAAAAAAAACAAAGAGCACTAATTTGTTTGATTACTCCTTCGAGTCCAACAACTGTCACAATCAGATTCCATAATTTGAGAATTTAAGTGTGAAATAGCATTTATATCAGATCTCAAATGAAATATAATATTTGTTTGCAATTCTTGAAAAGTGGCGTCGCCAAGAGCTAGAATTTGGGGAGCCACTTATTTTTCTGCAATTATATCACCGAACACTTTTTTTTTTTGGAAAGTAATCAAATTGAAGGGGGTTTTCTAAGAACCTAAAAACTTAAGGGAATTTTGCAACATTTTAGAAGTTGAAGTCTTAAAGGCGATTATCTCAGAAACACCCAAACTTAAAGGAGGTGTTTAATAAAATTTACCCTAAAAATAAGAAAAGTTTAAGCATAACATATATAAGGACATACTCTTAAGGGTCCCTAAATTTTACCCTTGTTTTCTAAGGAAATTAGGAAGAACATAGTCTAAAGGGTCGCTAAATCTTACCCTTGTTTTCTAAGGACTCTCCAACATCTAATATTTGACGATGACGACAAAAATAAACCTCCATGTTTTCTCACTCTTTTTTAAAAAGTCCTTTAGGATTTTTTTTTTTTATATTAACAATGAAACTGCTAAGTTTTATTACTCTCTTCTAAGAAGCCCCCAACTTTTCCTATTAGCTTAGGAATTTTACTTTCAAAAAAGGAAGGTTGAGGACTTCTTAGAAAAGAGGGGTAAAACTTAGAGACTTAGTTGTAAAATAAGATAAAATTGAGGACATCTTGAAGAGAGGTGTAAAACTTAGAACTTCTTTGTTAAAAATATAAAGTTTAGAGCTTATTGGAAAAAGAGGTAAAACTTAGGGACTTTTTAGATTATGTTCTCAGAATTTAGGTAATAAAAAATAATTTATAAAATTGTAGTTTCTCATTTGATGAACTAGAGTATGCATTGTTAGCAACTCCTAATTTATGACATCAAATTGTATTCTTTATGTTCAGTAGCGTTGTGACTTTTCATGTGCCTTGAAAGCCCTAAACAAATGTTTAATTTATTCTTATTTCTTTGCCTATGTTTATCTCTCTTATAAATACTACTATAATGCACGTGCTTTGCATGTGAACGTTCATGTATTAATAAAACTTCTAATTCTTTAAGTTCTCTTAAATATGCTTCTCCAACTTGTACGTTTTTATTAAATAGTAAAACTATTTGTTAATAAATAAAATTGTATAATAAGATTGCTTTAAAAATGTATAAATTAACTGTTATCATGTAGTTATTGTAATTGAATGTTTTTCCTATTCCGATCGTCAAGTGCAAACCTTTTTTTAAATAAGTTCACAAATCTAAAATATTCTTAAATAAAACTTTCAATTCTTTAAGTTATATTAAATATGCCTCTCCAACTTAAAAGTTGTTAACTTAACTCTAAGTTAACTAAGCTGCATTAATCTTGCTAGCATTTTATTGATATTTCCTACATAGTTACACTTGATACCTACAAAATATTGCAAAGTTGTTTTTCATTATAATTATTAATAGGGTAGATTATACTAAACTCTTATGAACTTTCACCGCATATGAACTTTCAAGATTACACTAAACCCCTAATGACTTTTCTGTTTCAAGGAATACTCATAATAACTTTCTAGCTTTGTAAGTAACCCCTATAAATTAGAACCAGAAAATGGCATAAAAGGCATTCTGAAAGTTATTGAGGGTTTGGTGTAATTTATCTAAAAGATATTGGGAGCTTTCTATAAGTGTTATTAGGTGTTTAGTATGATTTTGAAAGTTCATAGGGTCAATTTACTATAAAATTCTTAAAATTCATGTGTGTTTATTGCAATTTAGCTCATTTAATATTATAATTATTAGTTCAAGTAATACTATTAAAATAGCTAGTTCTTATGCACGTGCATCACACGTGATTAAATGTCATAATAATTTATTTTTAGTTTATTTCATTACTAAAATTTATTCTTCAATTTTAATTTGATAGTTTTTAATTACTTATGTCCCTAAAATTTAATATTGTGTTTATTTATCTTCTTTAATATTTGTTTGAATGGGCTACACCCAATTCTAAGTTTCATATTGATAATTAAATTGACACAAAACAAACGTCAAGCCAATTTGAATATTCATGTTATTTAGATCGACATGATAGAAAGTTTTACCTATAGAAGTATAATGTTGCGAAAGTAAAAAATACTTTGAAAAAATAGCATTATAATAGTAAGAGGAATAATTAAACCCAATAAGCCTAGACAATTATTAGAAGTGGGTAAAATGACATAAAAGAATATGGATTTTATTCGTAATCATTGATAGACTTCATTAAAAATCATAAACTAAATATTAATGATAACTCTATTATAATTTTATATGATAACATGTCCACAAAATAAGTATATAAAAATATTTTAAAATTCATGAAAATATTTTCCAAATATTTTTAATTTTACTAAAAATTTAGGCTATTCTATAAAATATTAAGAAAATATTGAGCCAATATCAATCCTTCTTCACTCTTATCTTTTTCTAGGGTAATTTTGGAGTGGTATTTTCATTATCTGCGTCAATTGTGACATCAAGCTTGACATGAATTTCTTGTGCTATTATCTTTTCCTAGGCTCATTTATTTTTTATCTTCTTATCTAACTTTACAAGTAATTTGAATGAGAACAAATGTTAATAAGAATAAATGTTAATTTCATATATAAGATAATTTTTTTTATATTTCTAATTCATTATTTAAGTTATGTTAGGACTGACCTATTTTTTCTTTGTAATGATTTTTTGTGTTGTACATCTAATAAGAGTTTCTACTACGTCAAATAGTGTTACTTTTGTAATGTCCTAAGTCATCAGAGATTCTACAATATTTATCATTTGGATACTCGTTATTAACATCTATATCCACCTTCTTGTTGCGGCCTCTGCAAACGTAAAGCCACAGCTCAAGTCTACTATCATTGTTAGTTATTTTTTCCTTATATATGCAATAGCATATCTATACATTGGTAAATTTTAATTATGCCTAATTGTGTGAATTATAAAATAGGTTTTTTAAGATCATACTTCTTTCGAATATTGTAATGCTTGCATAATATCGCTAAGTTAAATTTTTGTTGTATTTGTAAAGAGTCTTGGTGAAGAAGCTTTTGTCTAGATAGCTTATTCTCAAAGAGTCCTGCATATTAACTTTAAAATGTAATACATTTGAGCAAAATTGCGATGATGTGCACATCTCCCCAGTAAATTTGAGATAGATATCAGGTGAACTTTATGTTTAGTGGTCTTTAATAAGAATTTTTATAATGAAATATATTACCTTCATACTTAGAGATCATGAAATCCGATAATGTTATTATGGACTTATCTTTGATCATGTCATAAAGAATTGATCCCTTTTTCATAGCCATGTTCTTAAATAAAGTTACATGTAGAGGCATGCCACTATATAGTAAAAAATTATTGATTTTAATTTTTTTCTTAAGCTATGATAAGTTAGTATCATGTGTATATTTTTTGTCCACTATAGTGATTTCCTACATTTTGTCTGCCTTGTTAAGTAAGTATTATGTGGATACCTTTTATCAATTATAGTGATTTTCCTCCTTTTGTTTAATTTGGTATATCTCATAATATAGTTGATCAATAGCTTCACGTTAGTTGCTATTGAAATTTCATCTATATTTAATTATATAATAAGCTTATGACTCCTTTAGTATTTGAAGAACAAAATATTAAAAATTATAAGATTTACTAATATTTCTTGTATCTTCTATGGAAAATACTTCTTGATTGGAAAAAGTTATTTAATATATTCTCCAATGGGAAACCAATTGGCACTTCTTTGACAAATATGTATTTTGTTAACATCAATTCAAGTGATTCATGTAATTTTATGAATTTTGGGTTAATTTTGTTTACTTTTTCATTTAAAATGAAAAAACTAGATCTTTTTGAAGGATATCTCTGAGATTTTTAATAGTTTCTCCATACGTAACTCATTGTATTTTTTACCGTGTAAATATTATTAACAACAGAGAATATTTTTTACCCTGTGAATACTACTAACATCGGAGAATAATATTTATAAAATACAATCAATTAATGTTAATCTATTATATTACAGTCTTTTATTAATTTTAAGTGGTTTAGTCTTCTATCAATTAATGCTACCTCTGTATTTTTTATCCTCCAACTTATGAGTAAAATTATATGCAACTACTTTTATTTAGGAAATGATATTAAATTTTAATCTATCAATATATTTTTTGAATTTCATACTTTTTTATAATTTTAAAATTTTGAGGGTGTTTCAATAGTTTTTAAAACTTTGAGGATTTAATTACAAATTTTAAATTTCAATGGGCTACTACTAATTTTTAGATTTTATGTTTGTTGTTTTAAGTTTTGAAAAGTTAGGATGTTTTGTGTAATTTTAAACTATTGAGGATGTTTTGTGCAATTTTTAAAACTTTTGATTTTTTTGATAATAATTCATGTATTATCTTTCTCTATAACCTCTGAGGCTTAATTGATGCGACAAAGAGTTTTTTACGGTGGAGAAATGGGAATCTATGTTCAAGTTTGATGGTAATCTCTATAACACATCTATGTTGTTTGCAAGTTTTGAGGGTGTTTCCATATTTTTTGAAATGTTGAGGGTGTTAATTTTAAATTTTTCAGAGGATACTGCTAATTTCTAAATTTCATGTTTGTTATTTTAAATTTTGATATGTGACGTAGTTTTGTAAAATTTTGAATATTTAAGAGTATTTTGTGCAATTTTTACAACTTTTTGAGTTTTTTATTATTGTTGTAATATTTTACGTTACTTATTAATCTTATTTTTTAAATTATTAAGCTATAGGTAATTCACGTGGGATTAAGATAGGATATAATTATGATTATGATAGATTAATATTTAAATAAAATATTTAAAAAAGTGAAGGGTTAATATTGACCAAAGACAAATTTTCTCAAACTCGTGCTTTTAAAGAAAGTATTATTATACTATTTAGATACTGTAAAATATTTATGTAATTTAATTTTTTGGTTATGCTATTAAATAATCAAGTACTATAAATATCTTATAAATTTTGATTATACTATCATTAACAATTAATAGTACTATTATTAATATTAAATATATTTTTGTAAAAAGGTTAATTTTTAATCATTACCAAGTATAGATTATTCAGTATCATGTAATAATATTTAAGAAAATACTCTAAAAATAATAGTAAATTATTTATTTAATTTATTTAATAATATAATACTTAATAAATAGTGTAATTCATAACTTATACGATATTACTAAAATAATTATACTATTTATGTGATTGAAAATTTATTCTATTTATTTTATCGCTCATTGAATTATAGTACAATTCTTAATATTATTTAGTAATATATTATTCTATTTATACTATTATTTTAACTATTTTATTATAATTCATAAATAATTATTATAATAATTTATTTGGTTACTACTAATAATTGCATATACTTATTTTATAAATTATTTTATTTAAATAATTAATAGTTATAATATTATTGATACTTATAATTATTGAGGAAGGTAAGGAGGTGCATAATTAATAAGAGGTTATATTTATTTAATGAAAGATTAATTAGAGATATTGACATAGTTAGAATTTATTAAAATTTGAGAGGGCGAAAAAGAAAATTAAAAGTTTTAACACCCTAATTATTTTTTTATAGTGATATAGATAAAGATATAGATTAATTTTCTTTATTATCAACAAATCTATGAATGTGACATCTTCAAGTTTCTAAAAAATTAAAATTGATGCGCGTGCTTTAAGCTAATTTCTATAGTTAATAATTAAAGATCTGGTAGACGAAACTAACTTATGGTAGATTCAAGTCAAGAACTAGGGGGCATGTGAGCCCCTTGGTCCCTTCCTCTGATGAGAAAAGAAAGACAACTGATATGCAATATTTTTTTCATATTGATTTTATTTTATAATTTGTTTCTAATTAATGACACAGTTGTATAAATTTATGATAACATATAAATAATAATAAACGTGTTAACTTATTAGTCCTTTTGATAAAGTTAGGTTTTAGAAAAAAGGAGCAAGAAGTGTTATTTCTAATTAGACTAACCCCTTTCTTTTTCACTTTTATTTTGAGATTTAAAGGAAATGAATTATGCATAATATTCGTGTGACATCATATCTTTTTATTACCAAATTAATATTTACTCATATAATCCAAAATTCTCTTTGTATTATGCCACCACCACTAATAATAATGACATTGTTATTATTATTGTTATTCTTACCAACCAAATAGGACTCGAACACAAGCACGTGGCAGGAAGCAAGACCTTTCAGTAGCACGTGCTTCCCGTGTCCAATGTTGGTGACCTGTCGGATATCAAAAGATTCTGCAATATTAATGGACTACGACATCCGATGATTCACGCTTGTTTGACCTGGCAGAAATGAAAACATTGCAACAACTCAAGAGGATTCCGTATAGTTTTAATTTTCAACACTTAGTAAATCAAACCTTTGATCTCCGCAGTATGCTAGCAAAACTCGGTCCTTTTTCTTGTTTTAAAACCAAACCATTATATCCATCTCTTATTCATTAATTTCATTAACTCATTTCACACAATACTTAATTTGTCGCCTTTTGCAAGATAAAAAGAAGTTTAACTCTTCGTAATTACTCTATTAATCCCCTGTGAAACCCCATCTAATAGTCTCAACTCTGAACTTTGGACGTAAAGATCAGAATCATGTTTAATTAGATTGACTTTTTTGTCAGGCTAAGTTTTTTATAGCTAGGTTATTCTCTCTCATAGGTTTTGTCATGAACAAAATCGAGAACTCCTCGAAAACCCTACAAATACACACTAAGCTTCATCTAATCAATATCATTAATTACTAATAATAAGGGAATGTTTGCTTGTACTGAAGTAGTTGTTAAGCAGTTGAAATGAAGAAATTAGGGACTATTTTTGTTACTTTCAAAAAAAATTATTTATTACTTCATGAACACTCACTAGTAACAAAGAGGGCATTGGCGACGGGGAAATTCGTCACCAATGCCCCAAAATCCGTCACCATTATACATTGGTGACGGTACATGATCCGTCGCTAATAAATCTGTCACCAATACGCATTGGCGATGGAAATGTTTGGCGACGGGTTGCACCCATCACGAAAGCTTATTGGTGATGGGGCAATCTGTCGCCAATGTTTTAAACATTGGCGACAGTAAGCCCATCGCCAATGAGTATTGGTAATGGCTTGTCCGTTGCTAATGTTTTAAAAATTGGCGACGGATGACCCCGTCGCCAATACACATTAAATATGCACATAAAAAAATTATTTTTCGGTAACCTCCCAGACGGGAATACACATATAGTCTGTATCCATATCAATCAAATGACAGTATTTAACAATATATCATAAAACCAACCATGATATACATTCACATTCCAAATGAATACTCATCCATCATCATCCACCAATCCACAATATCGAACAATACTCATCCAATAATCACAATTATAAAACATCTCGCATGCTCAAAAAATGTTCATTCACTAAGCAATAAAATCACAAATATAATACATGTAGGTAAAATTCAAAAGTCATAACATGTCTTAACACAATCTAAAACTACATAAATATAAGAACAAGTCTCACTCACTCCTCGTTATCGTTGTTGTCGGCATCCCTGTTATTAGCGTCGTCAGTATTAGAACGTTGTATCGTACTACTGCTCCCTACGGGAGTACCTCCTCTAACCTGAAAAGATTGCCGCTCAACATAAGAGTATATATTTCCAAAAAAATCAACATAATTCAATTATAACCTTTGTTACTTTATCATCAGCCATATTGTTACGGAGTGCCACGAGAAGCAATTGGTGAAGAAGGATGTAATCATGAGCCTTAAGTCCAAAAATTTTCCGCTCTTTCACATGGACATTATTTGAAATATTAGAGCAGTAACCATCTGGCGACTTTACCGATTTGAGTACCTCACAGAATCTTTGCATCTCAACCTTTATCATCGTAATGAGAGATGAGGGCAACTCAAATTTGCCTTCAGTGACTTCCTGTGCTTGCAGATCATGTCGGATGTTCAATGCATTCAAGTCTCGCCGAGCCCGTAAATCGTCCTTTGATTTCTTACCATCTTGTAAGAGTGTGGACAACAAGTTGTCGCAATATATTTTTTCAATATGCATTACGTCTAGGTTATGACGAATTTTTAGCTTTTGCCAGTACGGTAGCTAAAAATATGTACTAAATTTTGTCCATCCTTTTGGCAAATCCTCATCATGTGTCTCATCCATAATGAACACTTGTCTCTTTTGTTTCAGTGCCCTTTTCATAATGAAAATGCGTTTTGGAGCTAGAATATCCTCTCGTATATATCGGCTCTTTCCGGACTTAATTTTAGGATATCCCTCAAATAATTCTACAAGTTCATCTCCAGTCTTACATGCGGCTCTCCTATTTTCTCTTCTTGGCCATCAAACTTATTCGCCCACTTTTTACCTTTGTATTTATGTCATTTACGTAACCATCTTCAGTTAAACCAATAACACATCTTTTGACCGTGTTGTAAATGAAAGCCTTCAAAGTTTGGACCACATACAAGACAAACAAATGTTCCTTTTGTAGACCAACCGAAGATATTAGCATAAGCTGGAAAATCATTAATCTTCCACATAAGAATAACATGAAGATTAAACGATTTACGGGAAAATGCATAATATGTTTGGACCCCCTCATCCCAGAGAAGGTTTAACTCATCAATTAGCCACTCCATGAACACATCTATGTCATTACCGGGTGAGTGTTTGCCTAGTATCAACAATGAAAGGATCATATACGGTTGCTTCATACAAAGTCCAGGGGAAAAATTATAAGGTATTAACATAATTAGCCAAGTAGACCAACCTGAACTCATAATGCCAAACAGGTCAAATCCGTCGCTAGATAGACCGAGTCTAACATTCCTGCATTCTGTGGCAAACCAAGGAAAAGATTGATCCACATGCTCCCATGCATCTGCATCTGCCGGGTGCCTGAGTTTACCATCAACTAGGCATCCTTCCTTATTCTACCGAATATATTTAGTTGTGTCTTTTGTCATATATAGCCTTTGTAGCCTAGGCACTAAGGAAAAATGTTAGAGCTCCTTCGCTAGAATTTTCTTCTACCGCTTAACTGACTCATCTACCTTTTGTATTGAAGTGCGTGTATTCTTTCTCCAACGAAACAATCCACACTTTGGACATTCCTCAAGCTTCTCATCATCCTTATAATAGAGGATACAATCATTAGGACACACGTGGATTTTAGTGTAATCTAAACCGAGAGCGCCAACGATCTTATTTGTATCATAACACTTTTCTGGTATGCTATTCTCTCCACCTGGAATTAACTTGCATAGTAAATTAAGAAGCATTTGAAAATATTTATTTGCCATTCCACGGAGAGTATTAATACACATCAGTTAAAGAATAAACGATAATCTATTATACTCTGAGCAACCGACGTACAGATCCTTCTTGTCATCTTCCAATAACTTCATTAAACTTTTAAAGCCATCAATATCACACATATCTTCAGCGTTTTTGACACCTTCTGCATCTTCAAGAACTTCACGAACCTCCGAAACTTCTGCAACTTCTATAATTGTCACAATATCATTGAACATTGCATGTGTATCGTCTATTCTTAGGTTTATATTTCCGTCAGCTGGTTCAATATCTTCGTCTTCTCTATGAAATCTCCAATATTTGTACTTTTCATCAAATCCACATTTTTCTAAGTATTATTATATAGTAACTCTATCCACCAAACCCCTATTTCTGCAAATGCTACATGGACAAAATAACAAATCGTTTTCTAACTTCCTCGGATTCGCATACGCATACTCAAGGAATGCTTCCCATCCTTCATGATATTGAGTGTCACCTCCCGCTCTTCTTTTCATAATAGGAATATCAATCCACGACTTGTCAGGAACTTCTCTTATATGTATATTAAGTACAATTATTAATTATCTTAATATCTCATAAATCGTTTTAAGTTTGATAGTTTTTACTATAGTTGATTACTGTGAATACTAAGTATGCGAACTTTCTCTTTTATAATTGTCATTGTTGTACTAAATTAGGCTAAACACTATACGTAATAGTTCATTGTCTACATTTGAACAAACAATAGGTTAGTCTAAAACTTTCTCGACTATCATAGGAAGAC
>BQKN01019914.1:231-19083 GCA_022839385.1 Asparagus kiusianus | reverse complement strand
GAGAAATCATTCACTAACCTCGTAGGCAGCGAGAATCTGCAGGAATCTGTGAGAGGATCTCGAGACATCAGGATGAGTCTCTTTCGCGAGCTTTCGAAACGAGGCCTTGATCTCGGCGAAGGAGCTGCTCTCTGAGACCCCGAGCACTTCGTAGGCACTCTCGCCTGAGATCGAGGACTTGCTAGGGTTCTCAGCTCTACTAGCTGTGCTCAGTTTTCTGATGCCGATGTTTTTATTACTGAAGAAGAGGAAGTGGACTGAGAATCCCATCGCTGAGAAGTCGAGGGAGATGACCTGAGACCGATGAGGAGCGGACTCAGCTCTTGAGTCCGAGGTAGTAGACACGTGGCTGCTTTTGAGTCCGAGTCACTGAAAATCTGGATCTTTGAAGATGATGGGCTGGGCTTTACTGTACAACCCATAGAAAGAGTTCAAACGAGAATTCTCGCGACCCGGTAAGTATATATAAGCTGCGGGATTTTGTATAAAAAATATATTATAAGCTATTTTATTAGAGAAAAAAATGCATTAGGTCTTTTATTCAATTATTACTAGTTGAGATGCACGTGCATTGCACGTAGTTGAATATCATGATTATGTAAATTGATAAAAATAGAATAAAGATAAAATAAAATAAAGTTTTTTTGCGGGATTGATGATCAAGTCAATAATCACTCTTTCAAATGAAATATTGTTATTTTTTTCTTCAACCCAGACTGACATCACGTGATCTACTATTTGTGAGTTATAAACACATTGATCTAGTACAACATTTCTATTTATTAGTATGTTGAAGGCTTCAAAAGATGGGTAATCATTCAATTCGCAAAGAAATTTTACATATTAATTTACTTACAATATGTCCATTAAACTTTTAGTTGTGGTTTAACTCATATTCGCATTAACTTTAGTTATGGTTTCATTCATATTTACATTATCTAATATTCTCATTCAATTTTATAACTCATTTTTCGTATCATAGAAGTAAAACTGAAAGTATGAAAATTTATTTTCTTGTGAAATTATAGTAGGGAGATTATGATATGTTTCGTTATGTGCTCTAAATATAAAAAAATCCTATGATGCAAGGTCTCTATCAAATCTTGCCCCAAACAATATGAATGAAAAATGCTATTATAACTCACTTGTCTAGGTTTGTATTGTATATAGGTCATATACAATAGCCCCGTGTATTTTATGGTTCTGACTGCAAAATACGCAAGAGTAGTAGTCCCGTGTATTTTCTGACTTTAATTACTTTTGTAATTAATGTTCGCTAATTACACGGGACTATTATTCTCGTGTATTTTGAAGATGATTTTTTTCAAAGTCGATCTTTTTTTGCCAGTCTTGATGATGTGGCAAAAAAGAGGTCAATTTTGTTAATTATTAGGTAAAACAGTCGCTTTTGCTAATACTTTTATAAAGTGATCTTTTTAAAAATTCTCCTAAAATAAAATATTAATTTAAGATATGAAATGGGCAAAAAAACCTAAACATTCCGGTGATTAAGTGACCATAAATAGGGAAAAATAATAATTAAAATAAAAGTATCTTTAAATTGAATCTAACAAGGCATTTCACATAATGAAGCATGAAATAGATCCAATAAATTATTAAAAAAGATTTAAAGAAACTAATTTAAAAAATATGAGATCGAGGTATAGAGGGAGAGAATACCTCATCGACATGAATTCTATTTCTCTCCGAACATGACAGCAAAATTGGTGGAGAATGAGCAAGGAGAAAATAAAAGTACCCTAATGCCACTAGGAAAGAACCCTAGAGGGGGGTGAATAGGGTTTATACTAATCTAATCCGATTTATGCCAAATTAAAACTTATTAAGAAATATATCCTAACAAGAAGGATATATTACAAATATATGTGCAAGGATATATAAATAACACAAGGGTAAACAATATAGTGGATGAAATAAACAAGATACAATAGGCGATATAAGCAACGAGCACAAGTATAAATGAACGCCAATGCAACTCAAATACAATCAAATGATCAGGAAGTTCGAACCTTCCGTCCTACGTCTCCGCTCCCCACTCCCGGGGAGAAATTCACTATCACACCGGGTTTTCAACGATCACCCGAAAACGTTTACACCACACAATATCGGTTTTTAACGCTCACCGATCAACGTCCACAATCTCACAATGTAACTATACTAACTACCACCTCAAGTGTTGGTCTCTAGCCCGTGTCTCCCTTAAGTGTTAGGAATTACAACCTCTCTCTAGGCATTACCACCTACCCTACTCCTCTTGGGACGACCTCGTCTCTCACCACACACTCCTCTTGGTATACTAGTGTATTACAAAGTAAACCTCACAATTATATATCACAATACAAATAATTTGTTCTCTATAATGGATGAGAACACAATGTAAGCTCACTCTCAATGTCACAAACTCACAACCCTAAATTATACTATGAATGTAAATACAATAAGCTCAATAGGTTGTGTGTGAACAAAGAGATAAAATAAATCAAACTAAACTCAAATAAATGCTAGCTTATAGAAATGAAAATCAAACATATAAATTAGCTAGATATGAGTTTAGAAAAACTTCTCTAATGATAACAAGAGAGAGGGAGAAGAGTGAATGTTCAAACACCAAAGGATGATCTTCACTTTGCTCTTGTGAAAATTTCTTCACAAACTTGTAAACAAACACTAAACAAACTTTAAAACCCTTGTAAACTTGTTTTAAAAACTTTCTTCTTGTTATAATAGAGCTGGGTATAATGGGGTATTTATAGGAAACCCCAAAGATCAAGAAACCCCAGCAACAAGACCAAAAAATCAAAATATGACAAAGGTTGAAAAAACTAGTCGTTATGCCATCACTTGACTGACGGCTTCCATCAGTCAACCGGTGAGCTGACCGTTAGAGGCATTTTCCAGCTCATCAGTCGACTAACGACCTTATCAGTCGACTGATGATCTCATCAGTCGACTGGTCAGTCGACCAAAACTAAACATAAAATTTTTGTTGTTCTAGGCGATTCCTTCAGTCGACTGATATTCTCAATCGACTGACCAATCGACTGATAACAGGTTATCAGCCTGTTTTGAAACAAATATCTGATTTTTAAACCTCTTTTAAAAATAGCAAATAAAATCAGAAAAATGTAAAACTTTGGAAAATGATTGTAAACATGATAATATACATGTTATAAAAACTGGTTTTTAAAAAACACCTCCCAAAAGAAAAATCTCTTCATTTTACAAAATAGTCCAAAACATGTAAATGAAAAACACTTGTTTTTAACATTGGACATAAACCATGTTTTGAAACTTTATAAACTGATTTTATAGACTTAATAAAAAGTATAAACTATAGTTGTTAAGTCTATAAACCATATAAACCAAAAACATAATATTTTTCCAAATGCAATAGAATATGAAACATATAAAAGTATATATGAAGATATATGTTGTTTCATATCTATATAGCTAAACCAAAACATATATGTATATATGTAACTATATATATACAAAAACCAAAATGTGTATGTGTGTATATAATTGAGCTTAAAAGTACTAACACACATAATATAAAACCTAAACTAAATTACCCAAGCTTGATGAAGGTCTTCAATGAGCTCGACTTGGTAAACTTGCGGATGAAGCTTGAACTTGGATCTTCAACTTGAATTGCATGCCTTCACTCCACTATTCCGCTAACCTCCATTGGATATGATCGTGAATGCTCGATTCTATCCATCCTCCAATATCGTTGTTTGTCTAGAATACCTAATAAGAAATACAAACACTAGACAAACAACATTAGGAATTGTTTGTAATAATCAAAACAAGATTAGAAGATGTAGGCTCATAACATGAGACCTAACAATCTCCCCATTTTTGATGATGATAAACAATCTACACAAAGAGTATATAAGATAAGAAATAAAGCACAATACTCTTAAAATATACTCACAATCCACTTGTTTCTCCCCCTTTGGCAACATCAAAATGGGGAAACAAAAGAATAAGAGAGCGAAAGCTCCCCCTACAAATAAGCACGGTGAGTATAAAACAAATATAGGGAATGACTCTCCCTATCAAAATGCCTTATGGAATATATGCAATGAAGACCAAGGCAAATATATGTGAGCAAGCATATATGAAATTATGCTAGGCAAAACTCATATACAAAAAATACAATGAGAACACATGATGATATGTCATTATAAAATAGTGTGTCTCAATACAAGCCTAAAGACCATGTATAAAAATAGATTTATAAAAACAATTAAAAGAAAAACATGAGAATCATGAAAAAAGCTTTCAAATGAAAACAAATCATTCAAATGAAATTATAAATCAAAATTTAAATCCATAAAAAGGCAAGAGAGGAAAATATATCAATCTTTTAAGCTTGTTTCAACCTATATAAATATTTTAGCACCAGGTAAACATGATTTGGGAAATAAACACCCAATAAATCCGGGAGTTATATAAACACAAACCTCTCATCAAAATCAAAGTTAATAAAATGAAAACAAAAGAATTAACCAAAAGAAAATTGTTTTCATTTACAAGAATTTTAAAACATTTTTCTAAACCAAGATATAAAAAAAAATAAAAACATTAAAATTCTTGGTTTAGGGACATGACCCCTATCATTGAAGCTCAAAGCCCTAGGGTTATGAACCCGTTTGGGCGCATGTGATGCACGGACACGGTCATAACAAAAATTACTCAAATGACCCTTCCGATTGTAATAAGTACAATGGAAAGGAAACATTTGCTTATGTTGATCAAACGGTTGTCCACGAGATTCATTTGCAAAAATAGATGGTCTTATAAATTTATTTTGCAATTAAGAAATATTTTTAAACAATGGTTTATTTGGAACATATTACAACTTAGAATATTTTTGCATATCATAACAAAATTTTACAATATGTCCAAACCTACCACAAACATCATATTTAAAAACATGTGGTCTATTAGAAACATTTGGCAAACAAGATTTTCTTTTTAAATCAAAACAAAACTTTGCCAAATGGTCAAAACGACCACAAAGATCATAATGATACACACTAGCATACTTATGATGAACATTAGGTACATGTGCATGAGTCTGTGATGAAGAAGTCTTATGAGATGCACAAGAAGCATTGATATTTAGTATTTTTAGATTTTTGTGCATCACAGCAAAATTTAGATAGATGGTCTTTTCGGCCGCAAATGGAACATTTGTAAATTTTGGTATACATATGTGCATAGTGGGTGTTGGATTTGGAAGAATTAACATGTGACTTTGCACATAAGTCCATAAGTTTCTTATTATTAACAATGCATATTTTAAGGGTTGAATTTAAAGATGATATTCTATTTTTAACATGATCCAACTCATTGTTAGGCATACGAGTATTGTTATTAGAGGTAGAACATAAATAATTATTTATAAAGGAAGCAGTATTATTTTTTATGTTCTCTACTTCTAATATGGTATTATCTTTTTCATGACATAAGCTAGAAATGGATGATGTTAATTTTTTATTTTTCAAATTTAAAAAGTCATTGTTTTCTTTAAGTATAGTATTTTCTTTTGTAATGACATCAAACTGGGACGCTAGCTCCTCATGATCGGATTTTAATGCAACATGCTTGCTTTTTAAATTTACATAATTATGATGCAATTTGTTGTAGGCTTTCATTAATTTCTCATATGCACATGCGAGATTAACTATAGATGATTCACTACCGGGTTCGGACTCGCAAACCTCACTAGGGCTATCGCCTAGTGCCCATGTGCACGATGATGCTCCACACTCACTTGAAGAAGAATCCTCCAAACTACGTCGGATTTCCTCCAAGTTGCCTTGATGTGCTTCTATGAATTTCCATAAATTGTAAGCACTATCAAAATAAACAAATTTGTTAAAAATGGATGAGTCAAAAACATTAAGCAAGAATTCTAACAAGAGCTTGTTCATTGTAAACATTCTTTTATCTTTATCACTCCACTTGGATTTCTCCATAGTGGGTACAATATAAACACAATCTATAATATCCCATAAATCGAAATGTCTAGATCTAACAAATATATTAAATCTAGAACACCATTGGTCATAGGGGAAATTATCTATTCTAAGAGCAACATTAGGATCATAGCCTAAATAAGGTGCACAATGCATATCCATGTTCATGATATATATGTGAATATATGCAAGCAAGACAACAATAAATCTCAAAACTAGATTAGCACAAAAAGATAACTTGAATCTTTAACTTAAGGCGATTAGACCTTAAATCAAAGAGCACCAAGCTCTGATACCAATTGAAAGTACCCAAATACCACTAGGAAAGAACCCTAGAGGGGGGTGAATAGGGTTTATGCTAATCTAATTTGATTTATACCAAATTAAAACTTATTAACAAATATATCCTAGCAAGAATGATATATTACAAATATATGTGCAAGGATATATAAATAACACAAGGGTAAACAATATAGTGGATGAAATAAACAAGATGCAATAGGCGATATAAGCAACGAGCACAAGTATAAATGAACGCCAATGCAACTCAAACACAATCAAATGATCATGGAGTTCGGACCTTCCGTCCTACGTCTCCGCTCCCTACTCCCGGGGAGAAATCCACTATCACACAGGGTTTTTAACGATCACCTGAAAACGTTTACCCCACACAATATCGGTTTTTAACGCTCACTGATCAACATCCACAATCTCACAATGTAACTACACTAACTATCACCTCAAGTGTTGGTCTCTAGCCTGTGTCTCCTTCAAGTGTTAGGAATTATAACCTCTCTCTATGCATTACCACCTACCCCACTCCTCTTGGGACGACCCTGTCTCTCACCACACACTCCTCTTAGTGTACTAGTGTATTACAAAGTGAACCTTATAATTATAGCTCACAATACAAATAAATTGTTCTCTACAATGGATGAGAACACAATGTAAGCTCACTCTCAATGTCACAAACTCACAACCCCAAACTATACTATGAATGTAAATACAATAAGCTCAATAGGTTGTGTGTGAACAAAGAGATAAATTAAATCAAACTAAACTCAAATAAATGCTAGCTTATAGAAATGAAAATCAAACATATAAATTAGCTAGATATGAGTTTAGAAAAACTTCTCTAATGATAACAAGAGAGAGGGAGAGGAGTGAATGCTCAAACACCAAAGGATGATCTCCACTTTGCTCTTGTGAAAATTTCTTCAAAAACTTGTAAACAAACACTAAACAAACTTTAAAATCCTTGTAAACTTGTTTTAAAAACTTTCTTCTTGTTATAATAGAGCTGGGTATAAGGGGGTATTTATAGGAAACCCTAAAGATCAAGAAACCCCAGCAAAAAGACCAAAAAAACAAAACATGACAAAGGCTAAAAAAACTAGTCGTTATACCATCAGTCGACTGACGGCTTCCATCAGTCGACTGATGAGCTGACCGTTAAAGGTATTTTCTAGCTCATCAGTCGACTGACGACCTTATACTAAACTAAACAGAAACTTTTTGTCGTTCCAGGCGATTTCTTCAGTCGACACATCAGTCGACTGATGTCATCAGTCGACTGACCAGTCGACTGATAACAGGTTATCAGCCTGTTTTGAAACAAAAATCTGATTTTTCAAACCGCTTTTAAAAATAGCAAATAAAATCAGAAAAAATGTAAAACTTTGGGAAATAATTGTAAACATGATAATATACATGTTAGAAAAATTGGTTTTTAAAAAACACCTCCCAAAAGAGAAATCTCTTCATTTTACAAAATAGTCCAAAACATGTAAATGAAAAACACTTGTTTTTGACATTGGACATAAACCATGTTTTGAAACTTTATAAACTAATTTTATAGACTTAATAAAAAGTATAAACTATAGTTGTTAAGTCTATAAACCATATATACCAAAAACACAATATTTTTCCAAATGCAATAGAATATGAAACATATAAAAGTATATATGAAGATATATAGTGTTTCATATCTATATAGCTAAACCAAAACATATATGTATATATATAACTATATATATATATACAAAAACCAAAACGTGTATGTGTGTATATAATTGAGCTTAAAGTACTAATATACATAATATAAAACCTAAACTAAATTACCCAAGCTTGATGAAGGTTTTCAATGTGCTCGACTTGGTAAACTTACGGATGAAGCTTGAACTTGGATCTTTAACTTGAATTGCATGGCTTCACTCTACTATTCTGCCAACCTCTATTGGATATGATCATGAATGCTCGATTCCATCCATCCTCCACTTCGTTGTTTGTCTAGAATACCTAATAAGAAACACAAATACTAGACAAACAATATTAGGAATTATTTGTAATAATCAAAATAAGATTAGAAGATGTAGGCTCATAACATGAGACCTGACAGAAAAGTGAACAGAATAGGTGACAAAGTGGGCGTGGTTATATAATTAGGTTATTAAGATATTTGTCCTGAAATCTTAAATACATACATATTAGTCCCTAACATCCCTATAATTGCTCATTTACAATGATATTACTATTCAGTATTAAATTAATTTTATTATATAAGATTATATGACCCTTTTTAATAAATTATAAAAATATATATGAAAATCTCATTGTTTATAACCAGTAGTTGGGTTCCACAAAATATGTTAACTTTACATTGTAGCTTGCTAATAGTAATACCGTTGGTAATATCATTACCTTTCCACTTTATTTTATTATTCACATTTTTCTGATGTAAATCCTCTTTTGCTAATCACTCAATTGGCTATATTGAGTTTTTATAATATTAGAGGTTAGAATATTATCTTCTGTTAAAAAAGTGTTGACATGATTTTCTTAAAAAATATATTCACATAGTAGCAATAGTATATACTTCGGTTCAACTCAAACATTTGTTTGAAGCCATTTAGAGTGAGGTCTTTTCTACGCTAGAATGGTGATATAGTGATTACACAATCCAAAAGTCAAAGAAGAAATTTCTATAAAGGAAAAGTAATTTAATTTGTCAAATTAAGAACTAATTTATAAAATATACATGGATAGTGCAGATAGCTATAGAAAGTAAGGTATATATCTTCATGAAAATTCTATAGTGAGTGACCAACTAATCATCCTAATTTAAGTATAAATAATTATTATTATAGTTACTAATTTGATATGAGTAACTATGAAATATATCTCAAGCAAAAAAATAGGAATTGAGATTATATTATCATGTAGGTAAATAAGTAAGTATTATTAGAGCTCCTCTTTATATTAATTTAAAAGCAATAATTTAAATTATTAAGCACTTAATATTAGTTCATGCGAGAAAGTAAAGTAATTTATGGTCTATATACCTATATAGTCAATCAATCAATCGTAATAAAATTATGATGATCATAGTCAAAACTATATGGTGGGTTCATATTAAATATAATTTATAAAAAATAATACATTAAAGTCAAAATCTTTTTAACCACTATATAGGTTGTCTAAAAATTTTTACATATATAAACTATACTGTCTAGGAATAGTGACATGCATACTTAATTATGGCCTAATACATCTTAAGAACTACTTATTGTTCAATATCATCATTAATTGACGTATATATGCATTAAACTAAAAACACAATAAAAATTTATAAAACTATAAAAGAAATACAAAAATTGTAAAACACATCCTAAAATTTTGTAATTTACAAATATACAAAACTATTAACATTACTTTAATCAAAACTACTTTAATCAAAAGTGTCATATGTTCATAAGTGTCATATGTGTAAGATTTTCATGAAAGCACCTACTTTAATCAAAACTCATGTTAAATCACGTTTAAAACTTTAAATCCACAACTGGAAATCCATTTTATATCTTTTTAAATAAAATAGATCAAAACTTTGTATCTTATAGTCTAAAAGAACAATCTTTATACTTAAACTAGGTTTTAAGGCCTAATAAAAACAAATAAAACTCAATAAAAACCAAATAAAAATGGAGATAAGATTGGAGAAGATGAAACTCGCCCCAAAACATGTTGGGCTCCCCAAAAGTGCAAGAAAACAGGTTCTCCTTTGCCAAATGTCGACGGTCTCACTCTCTTCTCGGTATTTGCTTCACAAAGCTCTCAAAATCTCACAAATTTAATTCTAGGGTTTGATGAGGGGAGACGGTGGCTGCTTGGGTCGAGAAATATCATGAAAAAGTGAGATTTTCGTGAAATATATGTATGTATATGGAGGCAAACCTGAAACAAGACCAAAAGACCCGAAACCAAATCAAACTGGGAAACTGCCTTGAGTACCCATCGATCGACTGATAGCTTGCCATCAGCCGACTGATAAGCTCCTATCAGTCGACTGATTGGCAAGCATCAGTCGACCGACCTGAGGCATTTTCTAGCCTACAGGTTTTTGCTTGCGCGCATGATTTCACTTATTTTGTGCATGTTTAACACTTGTATACTCTCATATATATACTTAATTTATCTCAAATCAATTACTAACATACTCATTCATCAATAAATTATAATTATTATAATATAACCCATTTATTACTATTTATCGTAGTATTTTAAAAAATTACGGGGTTTTACATTCACCCCCCTAAAAGAACTTCGTCCTCAAAATTCTGTAATCGTATTTTAGAGATTAATAATATGATAAAAGCACATTGAGGGGATAATCCAAACAAGAAAACCCTCACATACATATCTTGTACCATTAACCTCCAGATATGAATCACAAGTGATATTTACACTTAATAATCTAGAATGTAAATACTCTCACTTAACCCCTAATCAGTGTTGTGAATCGCAGAAAAATTATGATGCTATAGCACTGCGGATCGCAGTTGCGGGGCTTCCTCATGTCGCTTAAGGTGATTACGGGAAGTTTAGGCAGAGAAAACTGTGATTCGCTCGAAAAGCGTGGTTTTACGGTGGTTAAGCACTAAAAGCGCTTAATAGCGCTATTTTTCACGATTCCCTCTCCCCGAACCCGACCCGTACCCGACTCACTTAAATCCTCTCACTTATTATTCCTGAACCCAACTTGCCCTAGCCGCCTCTCTCGCGACTCCTAACTCCCAACTCCCGCCTCTCTTGCGACTCCTGACTTCCAGTTCTAGCGGTTGTGAGCGTCGTCATCGCCACCTCCGGTCAACGCCCACTCCCGCCACCAGCAACCCCTCCGGTCAAGACATCTTTCTCTATCTCCGGTCAAGCCATCTCTCTCTCTCTCTCTCTCTCTCTCTCTGGTCAACACTAACTCCCGCCACTAGCAGCACCTCCAACGATGACTTCTAGCTCTAGTCAACACCGCCTCCCACACCACTCTAGCAGCACCTCCGAAGTCCTGTGAAGCCCATCTCTCTCTCTCTCTCCAGTCAATCCATTTCTCTCTCACAATCAAGCAGCAGCGTCTTCTCTTCGATCAACCCACCACCCCTCTCTCTCCGGTCAAGCCATCTCTCTTCCCTCCGATAACATCTTCAATTCTCCATCTCTGTTGGGCAGCGGCTTCGTCTACAACAGAGAGAAAAGATAACAAACTAATAATTCAAGTACCAAAAATATTTATAAGATTTATAAGATTATATTGATGAAGCTAATGATTGATTTTCTTTGCAAATAAATCTCTTTTTGTTCGAGTTGTAGAATGAAATGGTTATTGGACACTTGATATCTTTATTCAAGAAGTAGTTTATTGCTTACTTACTTTTCATGGGTAGTAGGGTTCCGCGTTTCTTTTTTTGGCTTTATTTTATTCAGTATACATTTCCTTGTCAACTAAAAATTAAAGTAACAATCAATGTTTTTTTATTGTTGAGCATTTTTATGTTTGAGACTTGAAAGTTGAAGAATTAGGACAAATAACGGCCTTTTTGATAAACATGTATGTTTTTTAATTCTTTAATCTTTATAATTATAGTACTTTGTTAATATTATGTAACTATTACACATCTATTTCATGTTTAGGTATCAAGTATGTATTTGTAGAATTTTTAGAGTTTTTATATGATTTTCCTTATTATTTATAATATTTAAATATAATTATATTTGACTACTATTTGACTGTGTGCTATTTGCCGCTATTTTACCGCAATAGCCCCAAATAGCCTTAGCGGTACCTTGCCACGACACGTCACTATCGAATATCAACAACTTTGCCCCTAATTAAATGGAACTAGTACGTCGGGCAAAAAATCCAAATAAGAAACCCCTCATGTATATACCATGTACTCCGAATGATTAGGAGCTAAGTGTTAATATCCACATTTTAGCGTTAAATAAAAATGTAGCCATAAAGATAAAATAAACACAAACAAATCATAGTTGACATTATACCTGCTTAAACAGGTGTGGGTAGTCACGACGCGTATCCTCCTCGTGCTCCCAAGAAGCCTCCTCAGCTCCTTTCTGGTTCCACTGGACTTTAACCAAAGTATTCACCTTATTTCTAAGTCTCTTACCTCTCTGGCAAGAATACGAACTAGGATCTCAATGATGGTCAAATCAGTCTGAAGCTCTAAGTCTGGCATGTAAAACACTCTCTGCTGCTCCTCGTCGCGTAAGTGCTTCTTAAGCATCGAAATATAAAAAACATTGTGCACACCCGACATCGATGCTGGAAGATCTAGTCGGTATGAAACGGCTCCAACACGTTCCACAATCCAGAATGGTCCAATGAACCTCGGGGCAAGCTTTCCCCGTCTGCCAAATCGTTGAACTCCCTTCATAGGTAACACCTTCAACAAAATAAAATCTCCAACCTGGAACTCCAAAGATCATCGTCTTTGATCTGCGTAGCTCTTATGCCTATTTTGTGCTGTGAGAATACACTCTCGAATCAATGCTACATTCTCCGTAGTCTGCCTCATGAGCTCTGACCCAAGTAGCAAGCTATCCCCCGACTCCGCCCAACAAATCGGGGATCTATAAGGCCTCTTATACAATGCTTCATAAGGAGTCATGCCTATAATAGATTGATAACTATTATTGTAGGCAAACTAAATCAATAGAATATGATCCTCCTAGTTGCCCTAGAAATCGATAACAAATGTTCGTAATATATCCTCTAATACTTGGTTCACTCTCTCTATTTGTCCATATGTTTGCAGGTCGAAAACACTACTATATGATAGTTGGCTGCCGAAAGAATTCTATAAGCTCTTCCAGAAATGTAAAGTAAAAACTGAACCTCGATCCGACATAATCGTCTCCGGAACTCCATACAATCGTATAATCTCCCGGATGAAAATTCTCGCATAAGTCTCCACTGTATAAGTAGTCTTAACGGGTAGGAAGTGCACCAACTTCGTTAATCGATCAACAATCACCCAATCGAATCATTCCCTTTGTTAGACCTTGGTAAGCCCATAATAAAATCCATAGAAATATCTACCCACTTCAATTCAGGAATGGGTAAAGGCTGTAGGGTACTCATGGGTCTCTAATGTTCTACCTTTACTTGCTAGCAGATAAAGCATTTCGCTACATACTCTGTAATATCCCTGCGCATGTCGCTCCACTAAAAATGTCTCTTTAGGTCCTTGAACATTTTAGTTGTACCTGGATGCACTGTGTACCTGCTGCGATGAGCCTCATCAAATAATTCCTTCTTCAAGTACGGAATATCCGGCACCACTAGTTGACCTTTCATTCGAAGGCCCCCATATGATTCGATGGTCCAATCAGCCTTGGGCTCTTTGAAAATCTCCCCCTTTCGAGTTTGAATCCAAGAGTCCTGCAACTGAGCACTGACCACTCTATCACTCCACGACGGCTATACGGCTATTGCTCCCACAAATACACTGCTCCCACCAACCTCTGGCTTAAAGTCAAACTGACTAAGAGTGAGAAGATCTCGATATACGAACACCTCAAAGCTGCAAGTCCATGACGACACTTCCTACTCAACGCATTTGCTACAACATTCACCTTCCCCGGGTGATACTGTAGTGCGAACTCGTAATCCTTAATGAACTCGACCCATCGCTGATGTCTCTGGTTAAGTTCCTTCTGGGAGAATAGATACTTCAGACTCTGATGATCGGTGAATAACTCAAACTGGACCCCATAAAGATAATGTTTTCATGTTTTTAGTGCGAAGACTACTATTGCCAACTCCAAGTTATGTGTGGGATAATTCTGCTCATGAGTCCTCAACTGTCGTGATATGTAAGCCAACACTCTCTGAGTCAGCATCAAATACCTCCTCGTCCTGACAAAGATGTATCTGTGTAGACCACAAAGGTCATATCACTGCTCGGGATGATCAACACTGGCGCTGTAGTCAACTTAGTCTTCAAAGTCTCAAAGGCCTTCTGGTACTCTAGTCCCCAAATAAACTAAACACACTTCTTCGTAAGGCGTGTTAATAGGGTAGCAATCTTCGAAAAGTCCTGAATGAACTTCTTGTAATAGCCGGCAAGATCCAAAAAGGTACGAATCTCTGTAATGGTTTTCGGCAGCTTCTAATCAAGAACTACCTCTACCTTAGCTAAATCTACTACAATGCCCTTCATGCTAATAATATAGCCAAAAAATCTGACATCTGAAAGCCAAACTCGCATTTGCTAAACTTAGCATACAACCGGTGCTCCCGCAAAGTCTACAACACCAGAAAAAGTTGCTGCTCATGCTCGGTCTTTAATCTCGAATAGATAAGGATGTCGTCGATGAAAACAATCAAGAACTGGTCCAAGTATGAATGGAAAACCTAGTTCATCAAATCCATGAATACTGCGGGTGCATTGGTTAGCCCAAATGGCATAACAAGGAACTCAAAAGACCCATATCGAGTCAGAAAGACGGTCTTAGGAATATCAATCTTCCGAACCCGTAACTGATGATAACCAGAATGAAGATCAATCTTTGAGAAACACTGCTCTCCCTATAACTAGTCGAATAAGTCATCAATCCTTGGTAGTAGATACCTGTTCTGGATGGTGACCTTATTCAACTCACGATAGTCTACGCACAAATGCATGTTGCCGTCCTTCTTATTCACAAAGAGGACTGGTGCTCCCATAGAGAATGACTCTGGTGAATAAAATCCTGAGCAATGAGCTCTTCTAACTGAATCTGTCGCTCCCTCTTCTCAGCGTATGTCGCTACTAACCGAGCTGCAAGCGGTGCTATGAGGTCGATCAAATATTATGAAGCATGCTGTTGCTCGGGCTCTAGATCATCTTGCCCACCTCCCTGAGCATGGGTTCCTCTATGACCACTCTTCCTAACATTTGAAATTTTAGGATAAGATCTTATAAGACACAGTAAATGATACCTCTAACAAAATAATGTAACATATAACAATAGGTAAATTATATCACATATCATTCACGCAAATACTTTTTAATCAAAGTAAGATAGTTATCATAAAAAATCATAATTTTTGAGGTATACGTATAACGTCCTCACTCGTTTTAGGAATTTCTAGCGGACTCCATACATGAATCCTAGGAAACTCTACCCTAGCTCCACGACACGACACAGAATGATTCTAAAGACGCTGAAACTAGGGCTCTGATACCAACTGTGATGCCCCTGGTTTCACACAAGGGTGCAACCTAAGGTGAGCACAAGGATGTCAAACCTTCCATGCACCAACATAGTGCAACAACACGTTTCACCATTATAGTAATACCTCTCTAGTAAAACAATAATAAACACGTGTAGGTACGAAGCAGATAGAACAAAGTAATACTGTAATGAACATGAATAAGGAAATAAGAGAATCCAATAATAATATAATCAAGTTCCAACTGAGTAAAATGAAGTACAACTGATAAACTAAAACCAATATGAAGTAACTCAATACATAAAGTCAAATAAAGTAGTACTAAGGCACTCAGCCTTTCCAAAATGACATACTACTCTAAATATCCGAAAGTAAATCATAACTATTGTGGAGCTCTAAATAACTACTAATAATAAATAATGATGAGAGCTAATGCGAAACTCCATCAACTTGTGACTCTATGTGTGCCTTACTCACTGTCTGATAAGAGGGAAAACAACGAGCATCAAAGCGCTAGCAAGATCATCTCCACTACCCCCAGAGGGAGGGGGTTAGGAGTATATATGAAAATATGAGTTAGAACATATAGTTATAAAATCATCTATCCTGAACTAAATGATAATGATATTTAGAAATCCACAATACAAGAATGGGTACGTCGAGCGAAATAATCCAAGTAAGGAAACCATCATGTATATACATCGTGTCTCAAATTGTAAATCGTTAAATACCAACTCCTAATCCTAAGAATAAAAACAATAAATGAAAGATAGAACAATACCAAATCTCATCCAATGCTAAACAAGTAAAACATCTCACACTACCCTCGGGTAGGTTGGCGCAGTCACCAATATAACAATCCGGTAAAAGGGACTCACATCGAATATGCTATGTATGACAACCTTAGTATTATACCCTACTCTTGGGTACCTAACATGGGAGCATGAATGCAATCTGTACTATCCCCTAACAGAAACAATGATGCTTTTGTAAGGCGCTCACAATATCATATGGCATCACCACCTTACTCAATCGCCCTACGGAAATAGGCATATCACCCTATTCCAGAAAACAATGATGCACAACGGAGTGTAATCTGTTGCGGTCTTATTACAGCATACCAACTAACCACGCTGAATGTAGTCCCCTAAGGTCTCATTGTGGAGTGCCAACTAACCCACTCAAGCATCCACAATCATGAAATGCAACATATATGTCACTATCTATTATGACAACCTCAAAAATACATGTTACGCACCTCTAAATACTCATACGTGCTCAAACTCCAATACATGTACCCTTGTATTCGACACACGTATCTCGATGTGCGACTCATATTTGATATTCACGATCAAACACGTATGAAGTATCAACATATGCAAAAACAACCTCTATCGGTCGACCGAGAAACCCTCTCGGTCGATCGGTGTATCGTGTAATCATGCACACAAACAGACAAGGATTGGTCAACTGATGCCATTGGTTTAGTCGACCGACCCGAGAAAGCTCTCAGCTATCGGGTGGTCTATTGGTCGACTGATCACCATTGATCGGTCGACCAATTGGCGCAAATTCAGGTTTTTATTTCTGGAATCAACAAGATATTCAAGTAAATTCTTCAAAAATAAAACTTTTTCTATAAAACTCATGTGATAAACTTAAATTAACATATTTAGGGTTAATTCTATTGCATGAAATCACAATTTAAAATTTGAGAATTTAAACTAAAACCCTAACATGTTCATAAGTGTCATATGTGTAAGATTTTCATGAAAGCACCTATTTTAATCAAAATCATGTTAAATCACGTTTAAAACTTTAAATTCACAATTGGAAATCCATTTTATATCTTTTTAAATCAAAAATATCAAAACTTTGTATCTTATAGTCTAAAAGAACAATCTTTATACTTAAACTAGGTTTTAAGACCTAATAAAATCAAATAAAACTCAATAAAAACCAAATAAAAACAAGGATGGGATTGGAGAAGATGAAACTCGTTTCAAAATGTGCTGGACTCCCCAAAAGTGCAAGAAAACAGGTTCTCCTTCGCCAAACATCGATGATCTCACTCTCTTCTCAGTATTTGCTTCACAAAGCTCTCAAAATCTCACAAATTTAATTCTAGTGTTTGATGAGGGAAGAGGGTGGCTACTTGGGTTCAGAAATATCATGAAAAAGAGAAATTTTTATGAAATATACGTGTATATATATGGAGGCAAACCCGAAACAAGATCAAAAGTCCTGAAACTAAATCAAACTGGGAAACTACCTTGAGTACCCGTTGGTTAACTGATGGCTTGCATCAGTTGACTGATAAGCTCCTATCGGTTGACTGATTGGAAAGCATCAGTCGACAAACCCGAGGTATTTTTTAGCCTACAAGTTTTTACTTGCGTGCATGTTTTCACATGTTTTGTGCGTGTTTAACACTTGTATACTCCCATATATACACTTAATTGATCTAAAATCAATTACTAACATACTCATCCATTAATAAATAATATTTATCATAATATAATTTATTTTTACTATTTACCATAGTATTTTCAAAAATTACGGGGTTTTACAACTTTTCAAGGGAGTGTGATATTTTTTACAAATTTTTAAATTTTTAGGGGTTGTTAGTAATTTTAGTGTCTATAGGTTAGAAATTCTTATGGTATTTTTTTTGTAATTTATAAAAATTAGGGGTTTTCTTATATTTTTAAACTTATAGGTCTTTTCTACAGTTTATAAATTATTTGTAGACTATTTATAATTCATACGTTTTTAATGTTCACCCGAAAATAAAAAACTTTACTGTTCACCCGAAAATAAAAAAACTTTACTGTTCATCCGAAAATAAAACGGTTACTGTTCATCCGAAAAATAAGAAACTATACTGTTCATCCAAAAAAAGGATCCGAATCAAACACAAATTAAGATCAAAGAACCCTAATTTTAATCTTAATCTCTTAGAACAAATCAATGGTGGCTCTGATACCACTTGTTAAATCTAATAAAAACTTGAGATCTAAATCATAAAGCCATGATTTAATTCAAAGAGATTAACAAGAATCAAAAGGTGCGGAAGCATATACCTGAATCCATTGAAGAAAACTTGATTAGGGTTTTGATGATCTTCTAACCTTAGGGTTTCTCTCTTATGGATCTCTTTAGATGGGGATAAGAGAATGAGAGTGGTTAACCCTAGATTAGGGACCATAACCCCTTATATAGGTGTTGTACACTTGTAATTTGGCCCATCATCAAATTACAATTACAACCTGGTATCTGCACATATAATCCCCATGATTTATTTAAATACCTATTAACCCAAATTGATTGATCACT
>BQKN01019909.1:2455-15137 GCA_022839385.1 Asparagus kiusianus | reverse complement strand
ATAACAAAAAGCATCATATTGTTTAGTTTATTTTCACATGAACTTGTGCATGAGGATTCATCCAAAACAAAATTAGACAAACAACATATTTTCAATTTTTTCTCTTTCCAACTCATGTGAATGTCCCAACCAAAACCATGCTCATTTGCAATGCAATTGAACAATAGGAATCCATTGATCACCTAACCTTGCAATCATGCAATACTCAGCTTGTAATTTTATGAAACACTTAAAAGTTCAAAAGGACATAATTATTATATAAAACTATATCTCATTGACTCCACTCTCTCTAAAACACACATTTACATTTTCGAGTAATAACTGACAGGATCTCTATCTAGCAGTGATTTTTTCTTCTGGTTCACCCAAAGAAATCTCACGATCAAACCGTCCAGCTCTCCTTAAAGGTTGGTCAATTGCATTTTGTTTGTTTGTTGCTCCAATAACAAGAACATAACCAAGCTTCTTCTCAGATGTTTTTGGGAATCATCAGAAGACTGAGTGTGATGTTATTCATCCATGCCAGTCATATTTTGTGTTACTATCCGCCGTTCCATCTCCGTTTGCAGGTTTTCTCGCTTGGAAGCAATTGCATCTATCTCATCAATGAATTAGTTTATTCAGAAACACGTACAACAATAATGTGCAAACTTAAAATAAATTGATACTTGAGTCAAAAATAAGGTTCATCTGATATGAATTAAGATTAGGAGCATAACAACTTGCAGATATCATTATTAAATCAGACAAAGAACAAGCATTCTGCCCTGCTTAAGTAAACTAAGGTAGTGACCTATTCATCATTTTATTAAAATTCCAAGACAGAAGTACTTACAGCTCTATCACAGGCCTGAGGAAAGGAGCCACCTTTTCCAGACAATCGAGATTTGCCAGTGACTGCACGGCAGCAATAGGTATCATGTAAAAGAATACCAGAGTGAACACAGATAATGATATAAGCAGTTTTCTGATGCTGAGAGAAACAAATGGTATAGCTAGATTCTTCCAGTAAACATTGTGTGGCCCTGGTGCCCAGTAAGTTAACCAGCGTGTTGGGTTCCTTTGCTGAGTTTGAGCACAAATAGCAGCAGCCCATCTCGAGTCAAATGAAACAAATGCTACAGGCATGATAGCTAGTTTAACACGTTAGAAATAATTATTGACTTAGTTGTCTACATGTTCGATGAAGAAAGGGAATGTTACTAAATAATTCAAGAGCAAAATAACACGTAGGGAATTGTCAATAAGGGAAGAGAAATTTGATATTTATAAACACTAAGGATAGTAAACTTCTCATGAGAAACATCTATTACCTGGTGGCCAAGGTAGTGTTCAGGATGGTTCCGTTTAAAAAACTGATCCATGCTTTCTGATATAGAGTGCCCAGAAACATGTGGGATATTTCTGACAACTACCTATAAATAGATAAATGAACAAAATAAATCATAAATTCGAAGTAGTAAGTGACTGCTATAAATGATTAACTTGTACAAAGGTGCAACATGAGATCAAACTTATGTTTCAACATTCAAGTAAAATCATAGTAGACATAGTTAGATCAAGTTGAACTTATTTAAACCATTGGATGACGATCACTCAACAATTGGCAAACTCTTCACAGTAAAGATATTACTGTTCTCCAATGCGAAAGTTCAACCAGAACCAATATAGACTTCAATAAACCAGAGACAGTCAGAGAGAAGTATATGATTTTACTCATGAGTTACAACCGAAGTAAGAAATGGCTCTAGGAGCAGGGAGAGGAACCAACAATTTGATGTTTGTCATGGTTTGAGGGTCAGGGTGTCGAAGCGTGCTTATTGTGTATGTATTTATTAATATTTAGTAAGGAAAGAAAAGTTTGCATCTGATAACCTAACAAGACCTGGTAATCCACAAATTTATTTTTTTAATACTGAAATTACCAATATATGACATGAATGAGAAGTCCCCGAGAAAATAGCACAGCAAGAAGATGTAGCACAGGCCATGTGCAACAGGTAGATATCACCAGATACGTTAGTATGTCGTTCAAGGACTTGCTAAATGGAAGATTAAGTTCCCTTGTGAATCAGCTGCCAAGTAAGCCATTGATAGGTGAAACCAGAACCTAAATTATAACCAAAATAATTATATTAAGTCCATAGTACTAATTAAACTTGAAATGGAAAGTCCTCGGAAGTCAAACAAATAAACTGGCACATAAAGCAAGTAAGACAGGGATTTAACTTAGATACTCCGTTTTGAACTTAAGATACGATAATAGTGCCACCCTGCCATTGGAATATATTTTCTGATTTAATCATTCCAACGAACTTCTGGGTGGAGTTCTGCATTTCCTACTATAAAAGGGACAAGGTCAAAATATATTTTGCTATGTGATTATAAACTTTTATATTAGCTAAATTTTGGGTTATTTCTGTACCTTGAAAGGTTCCTTATCAATTCTGAAACTGATACAAGGCACATATTTGAGCCAAACATGGAATCCCCTATACATTACAATAAACCATAAACATAATTAAACATTAATATTTTAATTAATAAATCAATCCATAGAAAATTTTCTCATTACCCAAAATTCCATTCAGTACAAACATAAGGGCCAATGCGTAGATTGACATATAGGTCATCCTGCTGTACTAACCTGATGAACTTAACCAAGTCATACCTGTCCTCAAAATAATACTGCAAACCAAAAGAAAGTCATTGATAAATAATCAAAACTCTCACCAAAAAGAAAAAGCTCAAGTTCTTGAATTTTACATGGGCTTGGACGATCATCTTTCCTTATGAAATCTAGTAGTAGGCAATCTTCATTGATTATTCTTTTAAGAACATTGAGAATCTGGTCATGTCATAAAACAAATACAAATAAATTTGGGCTACTAAAAGAAATAAATTAGAATAACAATTTAGTAAAATTAGCTACCTTCTCTATGGAAAGCTATTGTTTCCTCTCAACAGGTTCAGTAAGCTGTGCTTGGTCATCATATTTCTTATAAAGGACTCATCAACAATCGTTCATGTGCAGTATAGATAAGTAAAAAATAGTTAACATGCAAATTTAAAGTAATAAAGTGAGCTATTCTCTGAATATGTATTTAGATTCACATAATTTAATGTTAAATTTAAGTTAATAACTACAATAACAATCAAAGCAAGCAATAGTTATCAAACAACTATATGAGTGTGACGCCCCTGGGTTCACACAAGGCTGCAGTCCTCGGTGAAACCAAGAATGTCAAACCTGCCATGCACCACATCGTGCAATAACATGTTTCACCATCACAATTAACATCTCTCTAGTAGAGTCAACAACAGGTATAGGTGCAAAAGCAAGTAAAAGATAATACAAGAGATACTGATGAAATGAAAGAGATCACAATAATACTTCATAATCCAACATACAGGAATACAAAGTCAATGTCTGAAATGAATAGACTGAAGTTCTTAACAAATTTTAAATACAATAAGTCTGAGTAAAGGAAATAAGGCACACGGCCTTTACAACATCTAGAATAAAATCCTCAACAGTCTAAACAAAGTCTATAGTGGAGCTCCAAAATAAAGCATAGCTAGAATAGATAGCCGAACACTAAAGTGTGTCACCATCAACCTGCGACTCTCCGGGCTTCTGGCTCGTTACCTGAAAAGGGGAGGGACAATGAGCGTCAAAGCGCTAGCGAGCAACATCACAACCAACCCCAAGGGAGAGGGCTCGTTGTATAAGAAAATACAGTTATCATAAAATATATATGTATAAACAATTATCCTGAAGCAAAGGGGGGTCTTAGTACTTAGGAAATTTCAACATGAGCATAGGTACGTCGAGCAAAATAATCCAAACAAGGAAACCCTCATGTATATACCTTGTATCTCAAATTGAAAATCCCTAAGTACCAAACCCGGAGTCTAATACGGGAATAGAAAAATAAGTAAAAGGAAATACAACCCATCTCAGACATAAATATAGTATTAAGTAATGACCTACATAAATACCATGTCGTATTCTACATAAGTGTCATATCATACTCACATGAGTGACGTGTCAGAAAACGATTAAGTGTCCAAAACATAGATTATATAAATTAAACGTCCAACCCATGGACTGCATGAAGTAAACGTCTAACTCATGGACTGAATATAACCGTTGTCCAACGTATGGACCGGATGTGACCGTTGTCCAACGCATGGACCGGATGTGACCGTTGTCCAACGCATGGACCGGATGATAATGCATATCCAACACGAGGATTAAATAGCAATGCATGTCCAACACGAGGACTAAGTAAAGTGAATGTCCAACACAAGGACTAAATATAAACTATACAAGGTGTAGATGTTGAATATATATATATACATATATATACGCAAAAGATACACATAGTCTCATGTCGCACGTGCCTCAATGTGCGGATCAGTACTTGTGTCAAAAGTCAACTCACAGGTATAGGTAAATCACTAACATTGTAAATTGGTGTCAGATAGTTGAGGCGAACTCTCGAACGTGTGAAAAGTATACAACAAAACCAACAATACACAAAACCGTGCGGCGGTCGACCGCAGAGGTCACTCCGGTCGACCGCACACAGAGCACAAAACCACTGAGCTCGAAACTGAGCGGCGGTCGACCGCGGAGGTCACTCCGGTCGACCGCGAAAAGAGCAGAAACAATTCTGCTCAGCAAAACACCCAGCGGTCGACCGCCTCGTCCTCTGCGGTCGACCGCGAAGCAGACAGAAGCCCAGTTAGGGTTTCTGTCAGCTTCGAACCACATACAAACTTGATGATTTCTACACTATTATAAATCTAACATTTCTAACATGTCATATAATTGAAAACAACGAACTGAAATAATTAAAATCTCGTCACCAAAGTCCCAAACACATAAACATGTATGATTTGAAAGTTTTAATTCAATAAAATAGAATTTACTCTTATTAAATTTATTTCAGATCTAAATCTCAGGAAAACAAATTTGTGGGTGAGCTTTTAAAATCTAAAATACTTGTTTTATGCATCATATACCATAATGATCTAGCATTTATACAAAAATACGATTTTAGGCCCAATAACACCGGATAAAAACTCAAATTTAAGCATGAAAACAAAAGGGGTGAAGTTGGGCGAGATGTTACTCGCCTCTGATGGGAACAAGGGTCCTGAATCTGTAGGAGAACAATCCCCTTCGCTGAGCACCGATGGATCTCGCAAAACCCCACCGAAAATCCTTCGAAACGACCCAAAAATGCCAAAATCCGAGCTAGGGTTTTGAGAGGAGAGAGAGAAGGGGGCTGAGGCTATTAGGGTTCAATAGAGGGTTCTGAGAGCTTCAAAACGAGTATATATAAGTAGCGTAACAACCGGGTTTGTTATAAACAAAACCAACCCAAAACAGAACTGAAACTGGCGTCTGTACGCTGAGCGGTCGACCGCAGCGACCACGGCGGTCGACTGCTCAGAGTTCTGGGCCGTGCTCAGACTGGAGTTCGGTAAAAAGGTTGTAAATTTTTCATACGATCTCGGAATAAGGTGTTTTAAGATTCATTGGAAAGCTATTGAAAAGACCTACAACTTTGGTCTTATACACTTTTCCAGATTCTAACTGAATCAGTATGAAAAATATAGAAATTCTCAACTGGTCAAAATTCTTAGATTATCACTATTTGCCTTTGTGCATGTTTTGTGTATTTACACTCATATATTCACAAATATACATTGAATTGATCTCAAATCAATTCCTATCATACTCAAACATCAACATATATTATTTTCACCATATAACATATTTAATTATTTATCACACTATATTCACATTTTCGGGGTTTTACAATGAGCATATGCGTATAAATCATAAATTGTCCTAACAAATTAAATTCATTAGTTCATAATCTTAAAAGCATATGAAAAGCTCATTTAAAATCCTTCAACCAATTTGTAAATGTAATTAAAACAAAAAAACATTCATGTTTAATTTTTGTGGGCCCTTGATCAATCCTTCTCCACCTTTATCTTCTTTTTTGGTAAATCTAGAGCTGAATCATCATCATCAATGTTGATTGGGATGTCTTCTTGGATTTGGATTTCTTGTGCTATTATCTTTCCTTGTGCACGTTCATCATTTGAGTTCTCATCCAACTTTACAAGGAACGTGTATGTCTTTCCGATGTTGAGAACAAACTTTTGAAAGAATGAACTCTAATTTTTTTCTGTTTTAATGAGGAAAAAATTAAGATCTTATATATGAAACATATTGTTTTATATGTATAAAATATAATAAAGTAAAAAGTTACCTCTTTTATATCATCTATGAAGTTTTGAGCATTGCAGCCTATCAAAGTTTCTGCTGCGTCAAAAAGTGTGACTCTTGCAGTATCTGTTTCATCTTCCACTATGATTTTAACAACATACCTACATTTTGTATTATCATTGTGCATCAGATGATATTTTTATATTTAATTTTTATATTTTTCTTTCATGAGTAATTGATAGTACTTTACCTCGGTATACTGTCTTCATTGTTTTTTTGACAATTTTGACATTTGTCGTAAATAGTTTTGTCTACTTTTTTATTGCAGCCTTTGCATGAGTAGTACCAAGCCTCATGTCTATTTAAGATATTACTTATTTTTTCAATAAAGCTGCCATATTGTGCCTGTAGATTTGTAAAAATTTAGTTAGTTATAAATGTAGTTTAAATATATTTAGTAAATAAAATAAGAAATTATAAAATAATTTAAAAAAATATAGTCCAAAAAGAATTTTTTAAAAATTTATGTAAAAGTAATAATTGTAAATATATTTGGAACATCAATGAAACAAGATCTATTTATATCAGCTTGTTTTGAAACTGAAGCTCTTGATTCATTAATATTTTATAGTAGGATTTTTAATATCATACCTTTGATGAATTTTGTGACGCTTGCGTAATGTCAATAATATTCATTTTCGCTGCATTTTAAATATCCTTGACGGAGCACCATTAGTCTTGATCTTGTCTTTTGAAAGAGCCCCGCATATAATTTTAAAAATATTTAAAATTTAATTTATTAAGTTATCTTTTTTATTTGAATTATCATTCTCGCATGTCCTTAGCAAGTTGTATTTCAGGGTTGATACATATTGTCGATGCAATTTGCGAAGTCATGCACATCTCCCCTGCATATATAATAGTTATAATTAGAATTTGATATTTATTGATAAATAAATTACAATTCAATAATAGAAAATGTTACCTTTGTACAATGATATTTTAAAATTTGATAGCGCTATTATAGTTGTCTCGTGCATATTTCCTTCAATAATTGAACCTTCATTGCCAGCTAAATCTCCGAATAAAGTTACAGACATTGTTATCTCACTGTGTAAGAAAAGTTAGACAATTTAGGTTAATATATTATATTTTGAATAATTATTATTGTGAAATAAAAGCATGCGTGTATACTCTTTGTCTACTATAATAATGTCTCGCCTTGCGTCTGCCCTATTATATCTTGTAATGTACTTGATCATAGGCTTGACATTTGCTATCATTGCAAGAACATCTGCACATAAATTTATAATAAGTTGAAAATTCATGTATAAATTTTTAAATTAAAAATAAAAGGTATTTACAAATACTTACTTATATTCCTTGTATCCTCGTTGGAAATTGCGTCTTTGATTGAGATAAAGTTATTCAATATCTTATCAAATTGAAACTCTGCTTTTGATTCTTTGATAGAAATTGAAACCCGCTCTATGGAAATGTACATCAGTGTGATGTACTATATTATCAATCCTAATACATAAACTTTTCTTGAACCTTCATGTTAGGTATCATCACCATCTAAGTCATTTTTTCATGTTGAGTTTAACGCTTGAGAAATTTTCTCACTTTTTGTGTTTATCAATTAGCATGTATATGCAATTGAGCATTTGTGGTAGTGGATACTCCAAAACGACAGACTTATCGATATCTCATACGCCTTATTAACAGTACTTGGATTCCCAAATACTTTCTTGAGTTGATAAGAAAAGTTAGACAGAACCTAGGCATATAGGACTAAAAAGTTCATCCTGCTTACAAGATTTTAATTTGTTCAACTATATTATCAAGTTTCCTTTTATCTCATTCCAGTTTATGTTTCATTACTTATTAGCTTTATCATATGTTTCATTACTTATTAGCTTTATCATTCCTTTTATCTCATTCCAGTTTATGTTTCATTACTTATTAGCTTTTATCTCATTCCAGTTTATGTTTCATTACTTATTAGCTTTATCATATGTAATGATAAAGGCAAAACATTGATACTTCTACTTTGCTCTTTTTTATTATTTGCTGTTATCCATTTATTTGGATACTTCTACTTTGCTGTTTTATACGAACCATAATATGAAGCCACAAGTATCAAAAAGTCTGAAACTCAGAATTTAAAAAATCACAGCATTATGGAATTCACATATAAAATGTTGCCATAGAGCGCATAAGAAGAATCTAAATATATAAACTGAGTCCTGGCATCATTAACCTTAACAACTTCCAACTCTGAGCAAAGCACACTGGTTTCTTTTAAAGACAACGTGAGCACATAACTTAAGATAAAAGTTAAAACTATATGACTTTAAAAAAGCACTACGCCTCTGTAATAAAAAAAATCTTTTAAAACTTCACTCTATCGAACAACTGGACATTTGGGTGGAGAAAGAATCCTTGATCAACTATAGCTTTGAAGACGACGATGGAGACTACTTGCATATGACAAGCACAAAAGCAATATAAAATTATGTAATTTTGTATGGAAATGTAGATGTGCTATCCTAAAATGCTGAACCTGAAAATAGAACTTGAACAATAGACACAACAATATCATTCTGTCTGCAAATATTATCTAACAAACTCAGTCAAGTTTCCCCTTTTGTGTCTACAAATACTATCTAACAAACTCAGTCAACTTTCCCCTTTTGTGTCTGCAAATACAATCTAACAAAGTCGTCCACCACTAATTTCCTCAATTCAGCTCAAAATAAAAAAACTAATTCACCAAAATTAACTAAAAGGACATAAACCATAAATTCAAAAAAAATAACAATTGAAATTTTACCTGTTGAAAATGACACAGGAGCAAGATGAAGACATGAAGCAAGCCCTATTTCGGAAAATCCTTGACCTATTGTTGAATTAGAACAAAATGAAATGATGGCTAATTAGAACAAAATTGACAATAAATTCTTGATTTTAAAAAGGCAATTTCTAGATTGTCAGCGGTGCAATTGCCTCCCTAACTGACTATATGCATCCGCCCCTGCTAATACAAACGCACGTAAGATCAAACTTCCCAGAAATACACAAGCAGACTTCTTCTACTCCAACTATATGTCCACCATATTGAGCAACTTAAAAGGAAATTTTAATCTGAAAAAAAATGAATATAAGAAATGTGTGCCAGAGATCCTGCAGCCAGCCTAAACTAATAATGCATTTTTTTATTTAAATCTAACCATAACACTAATATTAAAAAGCAAGACAATGATGCTTTTCAATATCTAACTATAACACTAATATTAAAAAGTGAGACAAGACACACAAGTAAGGGCAGTGTTTTTATGGGGAAGACGAGGTGTAAAACCAAGGCATGGGCTGCAGCATTGTGCAATACATCCCGCATTCGTTACAAGGTACACAGCATCAACAATGCATGCACTTTAGTGCACATCACACGATGTGCAAGGCACTTATAATTCTCTGAAGCAAACAAAACTCATATAGAAAACAATAGTGTTTTGAACTCATTCACACCCAACATTAGTTTGTTCCTTTTAGTTCTCGGGCAAACACTTTTCACAGCTCTTTCTCCATTTGAATCTCTAGAAATCACCAGCCATTTGGTCTCCGACAACATCTCATTCCTTAAGTAAAAAAGGAACAAAACATTTTCAAAATCTTTTACTCGACTTTAGTTTATTGACATAGATTATGGTAGAGAATGTTGGTATTCATTTTCTTTAAGTTTAGTTTATTGACATAGATTATGGTAGATAATGTTGGTATTCATTTTCTTTAAGAATTTTCTTCTTCTTTCTTCTCACTCTTCTTTGTTGTTGGTGTGTGATCTTTTCCTTAGTCACTTCTCTTTTTGGCATCTGTTATGCTCCCCCCCCCCCCCCTCAATGTGCCTTCCCTTCTCAGCTTTTCCACTTTATTCTCTTCTTTTACAGATTTTATTTTCAACTATTTTCCAATTTTCTTCTCAGTTTTCTTCTGCTAATATCGCTTGTCCTATAGTTTTCAGTTAATAATTTTATATATCTAGGTGAAAATCTTATATCTACATATGATTTATGATCTACGATATGGAAATTATGAACTACGTAATGGTATAATGAATTTGAATAAAATATGTACTGCAAACGTAAATGATCTTATATATTAAATATTCAAAGTAGAAAAATTTAAGATTTTCTTAAGACTGGCATACGCCTTGCCCTGCACCTTGCACATCAGGCGCCCGAGGTTTATCTCCATCCCAACATTGTTCCTTGCACATTAATAGCACAGCACTAAGCAGGTCATTGTCTTTCTAAACAAATAAACTCATGCATGCATGTGTATGCAAAACAATCTAACAACTTTTAGACCATCAAACAAAGTATCCATAGGCTTATAAATAACTATCCCAGAACCCCAATGCAGATTTCATGATTCATTTATACCTCTCAAGATCATCTTTGCCCATTCAATTGTTAGCAAATATACTAAAACTCCCATTAAACATCATTCATCCATCCCATAGAACCATGAATAAAGCCAACGCTCAATCTAAACCAGTAGCACATTCTCTGTCTGAGTCTCATCTGTGTCATCCCATATAAAATGGTACCAATATGCATTTTTTACTTCTGATGATATGTGCATTCAACTGTTATATTGATTATTTCCAAGTAATCAGCATAGAAAATTACACAGACTATCTTGATAGTTTTTAGCAATTTGTTGCCACAAGGTGAAATTGGTGATGCAAACAGGGTCATAAAGTTCTGGATTGTCAAAGAACTGAAACTAACAAAAGTGGAAATGGTAATAAAAATTCTGAACTAATGTTCACCCCAATACCATAGCCCAACTATACATTCGGACCGCAACAAGTGAATCCTACTAAGACCACAAAATGAAGGGGAAAAACATGAGCAATCTAGAATTATTTAATCAAGATATCTCCACGTTCAAATAGGACATAAAAAGATAGAACAATAATAATCATCAACTAATGATGGCAAGAAATGGATTCAACATCATTAAATGAGATGTCATATAAAAAGATATAATCAAGAAGCTAGCCCATGATAGCAATATAAAGTATATGTGTTGGTGTACTTTTCCTTGCAAGTTTTCAGGGGCTTTCACAAGTTAAGTCTAGCAAATCAAAGTTTTCTGCCTATTAAAGATTCAAATCACACCAGTATAGCATTTGAACAGTCAATTCTCACAAAATCACAAATATATATAAACTTTTACAAAGAAACTACAAATCCAACATGTTAGAAACAAGCAAACTTTGACTTTGTAAGCAGTGCCATGGATATTCAACCCTAAAATCAAGAATTTATTGTCAAATGTTCCATGATAAGCATCTACCAATGAAAAATCAAGAATTTATTGTCAAATGTATCCAGTGGTTCTGAGAGGATGGTAGTGGCAAATGAACTTTAGCAATGCATCTAAGATTGTAAGACATTCATACTTAATAGGATGGGTATTCAGCCGAAGGACCAGTGCAAGGGTAAGTGAAACTTTTATAAGTCAGACCTTGGTGCTTTTCATGCCACTAACCTAAAATTGCCCAAAAAGTGTTATAGAACTTGTAAATTATAGAGATTAACTTTTGCAAATCATGATTCACCCTATCGGATTCCAAACCAAATCAAGTTTATTACAAAACCATGATTATTGATAATTGATATGCACATGTCCACTTTACATATGATCAATAATTAAAAATTAAAAACAGGTTACAGGCAAATAAACTTGATTTAGCACACTTTTAACATTAGACAAACTGCATCTATTGTAAATTTAAGACTGTAAACCAAAAAATGAGCGTATTGTAACTATAACTTCAGTAAAATTTGAATGAAAAGCAGGTATATTAGAAGAAATACCTAATTTAGGAAAGAAATCACAACCGATACAGCTGCTGTTGGAATATTTAAACTCTTGTCGCTTGAAACTGTAGGAATTCGAAAATTAGGGCAAAATTATATCAAAATTTAAGGACTGATTTAAGGACTGAAGAACTAAAAGGGGGAGTTAGGGTTTTGTATAGAGAAGTGAAGACGAAGAAGAAATACCTTTCTGAATAACCAAATTCTGAAAATTGTGGAGATGAAAGCGGAAATTCTGAAGAAATACTAAGCTTTGCAAATCTCTGTAACGCATCGACTTCGGCGGAGAAGGGTAACCGATGAATAATACTCATCTTTGCAAACGCTTCGGCTTCGTTGGAGAAGGTAAAACGATCAACACTTCGGCTTCGGCGGAGAGGAAGGCGTAACCGAGGTGGGAAATTTCCGAAGTTGATGACGAATTTTTTGTGTCGCTGGGAGAAATTGGGTATATTTAATTTGGTTGAAGGTTAATTTGGGAATGAGAAAGTTTTTCAGGTACTGGCTCTTTTAAAGGGTAGATAGATAATATATG
>BQKN01019898.1:1242-24319 GCA_022839385.1 Asparagus kiusianus | reverse complement strand
AAACCCCGTATTTTTGTTAGAAGTATATATGAATTATTGGTGATAGAAAATTCTATTATGGTAAATGACATGAGATCATAAATATACTTGATAACAAGTTATCAAATATGTATGAATGTATTTTTATAGAGTTTTGTGCATTGGTTTTGGCAAATTAGAAAAAACATGCACGGATCTGGAAAATATCTGCTCAGTCGACTTATGAGTCGACTGACGGGCTGATTATCAGTTTTTCTTTTTATTTGCGGGTTGGTTTGGTTTTGTTTCGTGTTTGACTGCTTATATAAAAATTTCTCCTACCCGAAACCAACCCTAAAACCCATCAGATATTAGAGAAACCCTAGCCCCCTCTCTCCCTTAAAACCCTAGCTTCGTTGTTGGAGATTTTTTAGGATTTTCGGAAGAATTTTAGCGGGTTTTGGCGATGTATAGCGAAGGGGATCTTTCTCTGTCAGATTCAAGAGCTTTACAGCATACCAGAGGAGAGTAACATCTCACCTAACCCTCACCCACTGTTTGTGTAGTTTTATTTGAGTTTTTATTTCATATTTTTGAGCCTAAAACGTATTTTTGTACATAAAAATAGATGCTTTACGTTATAAGCTGCAAGATCTATATTTTTCAGTTAATAAAAAGCTCACCAACGTTTTTTGTAATATAGATCTAGATCTGGAATTAATTTTAAACATGGGTTTCATGTGATTTAATATTTTAAATATGTTTTTAAACATATATAAATATGTTTAGGGTTTTAATGTAAGATATTACATGCAAATCTCTCGTTTCTGTTGATACACATGTGTTAGAATCAGAAATATGTTGATTGACATGATGAAAAAGAACTTTAGTTTAACGTTTTTGTAGATAACCATTGTATGCAGCAAAACTGGGGATTTTTTGCTCAGTCGACCAATGAGTCGACTCATAAGTAAACTTATGAGTCGACTGAGTCGACCAATGAGTCGACTGATAGGAAAATTAATAGTTTTATGTTTTGTTCTGGTCGACCAATGAGTCGACCAATCCTAGTCGACTCATGAGTCAATTGATGAGGAATTTTCTAGTTTCCTTGGCTTGGATCTGTTTGGGTTGTTTTAGTTTAACTGAAACTGTTTATGCTTGTTTATTATTGTTGTGTGCTTTAACATGAGTGAGGAGTCACCTCAAATAACGGGTATTAGAAATTATTGTTTAACCTGTATCTTTATATATGAGATGACAGGCAGACACTGGTTTAGGTTTGCACACCGAGACACGTGAGAAATTAGGGTATATGCATATGTTCATATATTTCATCTAGTCCATGTGTTGGGCAATTATGATGTGTAGTCCATGTGTTGGACATTAATCACATTCAGGTCCATGTGTTGGACAATCTTCATATGCAATCCACGTGTTGGACACCCACTACATCTAGTTTCAGTCTATGTATTAGACATCGGTTTAGACCTTGAAATTGACACCTATACTTGCATAGGCCGGACATGACACTTATATGGATGGTGACATGACCTGGTATTTAAGTTCTGAGATGAGGTTGTCTTCTTTTATTATTTTTCATGTATTAGATTTTAGGATTGGTATTTAGGGATTTACAATTTGAGATACAAGGTATATACATGAGGGTTTCCTAGTTTAGATTATTTCGCTCGACGTACCTATGCTCGTGTTGTAATTTCCTAAATACTAAAATCCTCTTATGCATAGGTATTTACAATTTGAGCTACATGGTATATACATGAGGGTTTCCTTGTTTGGATTATTTCGCTCGACGTACTCATGCTCATGTTGTAATTACCTAAATAGGATCAATGATTTTATATATATTATAACTATATTTTCTGTATACAACGAGCCCTTTCCCTTAGGGTTGGTTGTGATGTTACTCGCTAGCGCTTTGACGCTCGTTGTCCCTCCCCATTTTAGGTAACGAGCCAAGAGCCCGGGGAGTCGCAGGTTGATGGCGACACACTTTAGCTTCGGCCGTTCATTATAGTTATATTTTTCTTTTGAACTCCACTGTAGACTTTTGATAGACATTTGAGAGTTTATTCTAGAAGTTGTAAAGGTTGTGTGCCTTATTTCCTTTTATTCAAACATTTATATTTGAGACTTGTTGAGAAGTTCTAGTTTATTCATTTCAGACATTGACTTGTACTTCACTATGTTAGATGATGAAATACTAATTTGATCTCTATTATTTCATCAGTTGACTCTTGTATTATCTTTTACTTGCTTTTGTACCTACACTTGTTATTGACTCTACTAGAGAGATAGTAATTGTGATGGTAAAACATGTTATTGTACGGTGTGGTGCATGGCAGGTTTGACATTCTTGGTTTCACCTTAGACTGCAGCCTTGTGTGAACCCAGGGGCATCACAGTTGGTATCAGAGCTCTAGTTCCAGTATCCTTAGGATCATCATGTGTCGAGTCGTGGAGCTAGGATAGAGTTTCTTAAGATTCATGTATAGAGTCCGTAAGGATTCCCTAGTATGAGTGGGGACGATATATGCATATATCTCAAAAATTGAGGATATTTTTTTATGATAACTATTTTTGTATAAATTTAAAGTATTTGTGTGAATACTAAATTGCTGTGAAAATCATATTGTGATATGCTATGTATGTGTATATGTCTATTTTGACTCATAAACTCTTATTTTCTTATGATCAGAGAGATGGCAGGATGTGGTAGACCTCGTACTCGGAGAGCTGGACAGGCAGAGTCGCAGGAGGCTCTACCTGAGCCACAGCAAACTTAGCCTGAGCCACAGTAGGCACCACATGAGCCGCAGCAGGCTCCCCAGTAACAGATAAATCTTATGTCTCCCATCATAGCTAGGATGGCAATAATTGAGGAGCTTTTAGCGAATCATATTGTGCCACCAACGCCACCACCACTACCACCAGCAGATCAGCCATAGGGGATACCAACCGTTCCTATCAGCGAGAGACCCCCAGAGACTGCACTTGCAGCTATTCCACTTGCAGTTTCGGATAGAGCCACAGAACATGAGGCTTGGCTCCGTATGATAGAGAGGTACCAGAAGATGAGGGAACCAAAGTTTCAGGGATCATCAGACCCTCTTGCAGCCTATAAGTGGAAGGAGGATGTGAGTAACACCCTCGACATACTTAATGTGGATTCGGTATAGAAGCAGAGATTGGCATCCTACAGTCTGAAGGGAGACATCGGGAGATGGTATCGACTCCAGTTCACTCCGGAGCTACGGATGACCCTCACATGGGAGGACTTTGTTTATTTCTTCGATGGTCAATATATTTCTTCTGCAGCACGGACGGGGAAGGAGCTTGAGTTATCCCGGTTGACTCAAGGGGATATGTCAGTGGCAGATTTTGAGAGCAGATTTATGAAGTTACTGCACTTCACGGGCATGTGGTAGACAGGAGAGCGACAAGCTCATATATTCCTAGTTGGGCTCCGCCCTAATCTTCGTTGATATCTCGTCTCGAGAATGTTATATTCAGTTCGGGTGGTAGCTGAGGCCGCCACTTCTCAGGAGATTAAGGCTACCATGTTCCAAAAGGATAAGGAAGGGAAGACCAAGGCAGGATAGATCGGGGATAAGGGGAAGAACAATAGACCTTTTTCTGGATCCCAGCAGCAACAGCAAGGTCCTCATAAGAAGGGACCCCAGCATGATCAGAGAGCGCATCAACAGCGCAAGTTCCAGGGAGTTTGCTATAATTGTCGTAAGGTCGGGCATAAGGCATCGGAGTATCGCAGCGCACTAGCAGGAGCTCAACAGGGTGAGGGCCCGAACCAGCAGTAGTAGAGACTTCAGGGTAGAGTCCAGGGCCAGCAGATGAGGCTTGAGGCACCACCAGCAACTCAGAAGGCAGAAGGATAGATTCATGTAGTTCAGGAGGTTCCTCAGGGGTAGATAGTTCTGTATTCTCCAGCACTAGCAGGAGAGCAGACTCCAGCCACAGGCAGAGTATATGCGGTAGTACCGCGTAATCATGGAGCTAGCGGAGCACTAGTGAAGGGTACGTTCCTTGTGAATTCTATTCCCGCCCGTATTCTCTTCGATTAGGGAGCTTCGCATTCCTTCATTTTGTATGATTTTATGTCTAGACTCCAGCTCGTAGCTCAGCCATTAGACACCCTTTTATCAGTTTCCACCCCATTAGGTGAGATATCGCTTCTGGAGAGCGTTTGTAGGAGGTGTACTATCAGTCTAGATGAGCCGGAGTTTGTTGTCGATTTGATAGTATTGCATATGTTCGAGTTTGATGTCATCCTTGGTATGGATTGGTTATCTTCCTACCATGTTAGAATTGACTGCTTTGCGAAGATAGTTAATTTATGGGTGTCCAATGGGTCCGAGATGATCGTAGCAACCTCTCAGGGCAACCGTTTTGCGGAGTCATTTCTAGTGTACATCGAAGAGGTGATGCAATAGGATCAGGGTGTTGATTTATTAGAGACTAGAGTTGTTTCAGAGTATCAGGATGTCCTTCAGGACATACCTGGACTATCTCCTGTGAGAGAGGTTGAGTTCTATATTGAGTTGTAGCCAGGCACAACCTCGATATCTCACACACCCTATCGCATGGTACCAGCTGAGATGGGGGAGCTTCAGACCCAGTTGGATGTGTTGTTAGCTCAGGGTTTTATTCATCGTAGTCATTCTCTGTGGGGAGCGCCAGTCCTCTTCGTGAAGAAGAAGGACAGCAGTATGCGTTTGTGTATTCATTATAGGGAGTTGAACAAGGATACTACCCGGAATAGGTACCCATTACCTAGGATTAATGACTTGTTCGACCAGTTACTGGGAGCGTAGTTCTTCTCGAAGATTGATCTTCGTTCTGGTTATCATCGGCTGCAGGTTCGAGAGATGGATATTCCTAAGACCGTTTTTCTTACTCGATATGGATCTTTCGAGTATATGGTCATGCCAATCGGACTGACCAATGCACCTACGGTATTCATGGACTTGATGAACCAGGTTTTCCATCCCTTCTTGGATCAGTTCGTGATTGTTTTTATCGATGATATTCTTATTTATTCGAGATCGGAGGTAGAACACGAGCAGCACCTACGGTTAGCTTTGAGGACTTTGCAGGAGCATCAGTTATATGCCAAGTTTAGCAAATGTGAGTTTTGGCTTTCAGAAGTCATATTTCTCGACTATATCATCAGTAGAGAGGGCATAGCAGTGGATCCGGCTAAGGTTATAGCAGTTCTTGATTGGGAACCGCCAAAGACGATGACAGAGATTCATAGCTTCTTAGGCTTAGCCGGCTATTACAGGAAGTTCATCCAGGACTTCTTGAAGATTTCGATGCTACTTACACGCCTTATGAAGAAGGGTGTACAGTTCATTTGGAGTGTAGAGTGCCAGAAGGCCTTTGATATCTTGAAGACTATGTTGACTCAGCGCTAGTTTTGACTATTCCGAGCAGCGACAGGACGTTCGTCGTCTACACAGATGCATCATTGGCAGACTCAGGAGGTGTATTGATGCAGACTCAGAGAGTAGTAGCATATATATCACGGCAGTTAAGGGTGCATGAGTAAAACTACCCCACTCATGACTTGGAGTTAGCAACAATGGTATTCTTACTAAAGTCATGGAGGCACTACTTGTATGGAGTGCAGTTTAAGTTTTTCACAGACCACCAGAGTCTGAAGTATCTTTTCTCCCAGAAGGAACTCAACCAGAGACAGAGGAGATGGATTGAGTTTATCAAGGACTATGAGCTCACGATTCAGTATCATCCGGGGAAGGCGAACATCGTAGCAGATGCTTTAAGCAGGAAGCATCGACATCGGGTTTCGGCTTTGAGGTCTTCATTGTATATAGATCTTTTTACTCTTAGCCAGTTTGATTTCAGACCTGAGATTAGTGGAACTAGCGTATTTTTAGGAGCTGTGTCAGTGCAGCCATCTTGGAGTATCAGAGTTGTCAGAGCTCAACTGGAAGACTCTTGGATTTAAATCCGAAGAGAGGAGATTTCCAAATAGCCTAAATCTGATTGGACCATTAGACCAGATGGAGGTCTACGGATGAATGGTAGATTGGTTATGCCATCCAGTGCCGAGCTAAAGAGGGAGCTATTTGATGAAGCTCATCGTACTCGGCTGCCGAGCCACCCTGAGGTGGCCGCCCAGATCTATGCCAAATGCACAGATCTGGTTGCCTATAAATAGGCGGGGTGATTCATCATTTCGAGGGGACTTTTGGAGGAACTTTTGGAGAGCCGAAACTCTGCCGGATTGAGATCTTGATTTTGAGTTCTTGAAGGCTTGAAGACTTGGTCGTTTGGATCTGGTTCTTGGCGAGCACCCGCATCACGAAAGACAGGAGTTCGAGAGGACCAAATCTCAGATCTACATTGCTATACTCCGGATCAAAGCTTGGTCTTTGATCCCGAGATTTGAGCGGTTGTTTCCTTGGTGAAATGATCCCTCCGGCTATTATTTCCTTGGTGAAATAATACCCGTAATATTGCGTAGATCTGTTCGGATCTAGATCGTGCGGTGGTCAACGGATCAACCATCGGCGCAGGCAAACAACCCACGAAAGCGAGTGACCGGATAACAGGAGCTCGTGATTTGTTCAGCATAAAAGGAAAGTTGTAATTTTCATTTTTTGTTTGATTTTCATTATAACCGGATCTTATAAAAAGACCGGATCTTTGTAACACAAAAAGTTGTTATTTAAGAGTACAATGGAATCATTAATGAAGAAAGCTACCATTTTTCCCGCGAACAATCTGGCGACCACAGTGGGAGCCACCGATCTCGCTGCCGAGATCGGAGCGTCGTAGCCGTGGATCTCGATCCCGGTCGTGGAGGAGGTCGAGTATGAGTTCGACCAGCAGAAGTACGAGGAGTACGTGTCCTCGTCTGGATCAACCTCCCCCCGTAAGTCTAAGAAATCCCAGAAGTTCTCCTCCAGGAGAAAAGTTCGTTGGTGCGAAGAAGTTGAAGCCACCAACGACAACCTCACCCCGATCGACGCTGAAGTTGCGTCGGGTGAAGTCCCACCGGCCTCCAAGCAGGCCAAATCCGCCATTGAAGGCATGGTGACTCTCTCTAAGAGAGCTCGCCAGAGGCAGCGTCAACGCCTTGCGAAGCAATTCGCAAAGGCCATGTAGTCTGTCGACGGGGTCCGTTACAATGCGGATCTGAAGAGCAAACGAGGCAAACAGCCTCAACAACAAATGAATGGTGGTTCCTCCAAGCCATCAACGATGGAGTGGGTCCGTGTCAAATGGAATCGCTCGATGCTGGAGGAGCGCATTCGCAAACGTCGCGCATTATCAGCGCAAGCACGGGCCAAAGCTGAAGAAGCCCGTAGAAGGGTGCAGAAGGAGGTGGCCAAGAAGCCGCCATCAACACGCAAGGTTTGGAGGCCGAAGTCTGAAGCGGTAATTCAGACCAAGGAGCAACAACAGCAACCGTCGAAAGTACAACTTCCGGCGAGTAAATCCAAACCGCCGATCACTTCCACAACTGCTCCGGGAGATTTCGCAGGATCGTCCCAGAAGAGGAAGTCGGGTTTGGAGCGTCTCGGTCCACTTCCCAAAGAACGAGGCAAAGCTCCAGTCCAAGAACGGTTGGGGCCAATGAAGAAGTCCCAAATGATTCAACATGCTGGGGGTCGCCGCAACCCTCAACATTTGGAGAAAATCGTGGCACCCAAGCGCACAACTTTGCGCATCAAAGTGCAGGAGCCTGCTGAAGATTCACGCCCACAAAGGCGCGTTTCGAGGCGCGTGACTCTTGAAAGCCCAAAGAAGGCAAGTCGCCCTCAGAAGGAAACATTCTCGTCTGATGATGAGGACGTTATACCTGAGAAGTCGTGTCAACACACAATAGGTTACTCTGATCGTCAAGCTGACGAGTTGTACCATCGTGCTGGGGGTACGAGCAAATCCAGAAAGAAAAGCCCTCGAAGGCTCGAAACTCAGTGTCCTTGTTCAAAGCTTATTCGGGCAGTACTGTCTGAGTGCAACTGTGTCAAGGCAGTCCCCGAGAGATTTTTTGTGTTCGAAAGACTCAGCATTGAAACGCCAAAGCCAAGGACTAGGCGTTTCCGATGAAGAAGAACGATGGTCGAAGAAGGCGAACATTCAAGAGTCACCGCCAACATGACCAGCAAAGGAACATCGACTCAGGACAACCCCGAGGCGATTCCAGAGGTGCCCCGACGTGTAACTCATCTTCAATCCGGAGCCATCATTCGTGCAACGTATGGTAGGGTTCGGACAAGAGTACCTTCGGGAGATGAAGAATCAGATGTTGGCTCAGCAATTGCATCTGACAATACCGTGTCCAGTGAAGGGCAACCCCGCGAATCATTCATGATAAGCGCGGAACAAGTGGCCAAGATGCTCGAAGAGGCCATGGCCAAACAACAGGAAAACTTTAGGTTCGAAATGCAGATGGCCATGCAGAGCATGAGAGAAATGCATGAGCAACAGATCCAGGCACTGACGAACCAGCAAGGCAAACCAAGCCGCCGTAATCCAGTTGTTCAGGAAGTGGAGAATGCGAATGCGGATGAAACCCACAATGCCAATGATCCTCCCATTAATGCATGGGGTGGCAATGAGGATGCTAGTCACAACACCATGCTTCCACCTCCGAATCGTACTGATGAAAACTCGGGTGAAAGTCTGAAAATTAAAAACCTCGAGAGCAAAATCAACACATTGATTTCCGCTCAAGAGATGAAAAAGACGGGCATTCCTTGTCCATACCAAAGAGAGTGGGAATCAATCCCATATCCGGCGAAGTTTAGTCTAATTAACTTCACGCTGTTTAATGGGATGGGTTCACCCACTCAGCATTTGATTTACTTCAAATCGCACTTGGGAGTCATCTCTGATAATGAGCCTCTGATGGTGCGGTCATTCGTTGGCACTCTTCACGGGGCCGCCTTCGATTGGTATCGCCGCCTCAAGCCAGGAAGCATAAACAGCTGGGACGACATGGAGACGAAGTTCCTCACAAATTTCTTTGACGACGATACCGAGATATCCATCGGATCGTTGCTCGATGAGAAGCAGAAAGACGGGGAGTTAGTCGACACTTTTGTCAAAAGGTTCCGGAACAAGGCGATGAATTGCCGGGATCCGATCACTGAGGAGTTCATCCTCCAGACCTGCCACAACAACCTTTCGCTGGATGTGTTGGAAGCAATGGGCACAGCACCATCCAAGACATGGAAGGATTTGAAGGTCCGAGGGGAGCAAGCTGAGCGATTCCTCAGGAGAAAGAAGGTGGAGAGAGGCCAACCGGCAACAAATCCTCCGAAACAGAACTTCAACCCGAAAGGAAAAGGTAAAGCTCATGCTAATGCCGTTGATGCTAACCAAACTTTTCAATTGCAACCTCAGCAACAGCAGCAACAACGAGCGCCACAACAATCCCAGCCGCATTGGCAGCAACGGTCTCAGAAGCAAAAATCTTCAGAGCCGAAGTTTCCTAAAGTGTACTCCTTTAAGGATGATGAAGTTCCTGGCATCTTCAAGTACTTGTTGGAGAACAACAAAATTTAGCTGCCAACGATCGTGGATCAAGAGGGAGCCAGCAAAGTGACGGATCCGAAGTATTGCGCATACCACAGAGCGGTCCATCACCCTACGAGGTCATGCTACCACCTCAAGGACAAGATCCAGGCGTTAATCGACATAGTGGTCATAACCCCGAAACCGGCCAAGAATGTGGGAGCAAACGCGGTGTCAATCAGTTTCGGATCGGTGCCTACAACTTGGTTCGAGCCAAAACGCATCACCAAAGTGGGAATGAAGACGGTGAATGATGACCCACATGGACAACGCCAAAAGGGACTTGTGCCACACACAGCCCAAACGGCGAAATTCTCTGGGTTCACCCCGACCTCATTGAAGATGAACAGTGGACAACATCTTCGAAAAGAAAGGGCAAAGGAAAGGCTTGTCATGCAACTTCCGCAATCTTCGAAGAAGACGGCGATGAAGCTCCTACCTTTCCGCTTTCCGACGAAGAACAGGAAGTCTTTGCGACCCGGAGTGGAAATGAGTATCACTTCAAATATCCATCTCCTGGTGATCAATTAGCTGAGCAAGGAGTGGCAAAATAGGGACCAGCCAAGACTCTCATAGAGCTGGGGGTGATTACGGTTCCTAAACCGGTTGAGGAGGCTCGACGACAGCCGGTAGATAAAAAGAAAGAAAAGAGGCCCGAGGAGGTTCAAAATCCGAAGCAGTCTCGTTTCAGTCGTCCGATTGGAAAGGATAAACCGGAGAGTTCGAAAACTCCGCGCGTCTTCGACATCATGGCTCAGCTAGCCAATATTCCAGTGCGGATAACGCTATATGAGTTGCTACGGTTGTCCAAGGAGACTAGAGAAGCCTTGCAAGAGGCCTTGGCCGATTCAGAAGCATTCCTCACTCGGATCAAACCGGTGTCTGAGGAACTGGAACTTTTAGCTCAACAGTGCAATGTGGCAGCTAAGAACATTCCCTGCATCACCTTCACCAAAGAGGACATGCAGATGAAGAATTCGAACCATGATCGACCCCTATACTTCGTCGGGTACATTGGCTCCAGCGAAGTCAACCGAATCCAAGTAGATCCGGATTCCGCTGTGAGTATTATGCCGCTTCGCCTAATGCATAGCCTTGGTATTCCAATCAGCAAGTTGGCGTCTACAAGCACGGTAATTTACGGATTCAACACCAGCGGGTCGAGGCCTTTGGGAAAGATCCGAATAAAGTGCCAAATGGGCGATCTGAAGACGGAGGTCACGTGCTACGTGATTGATGCTGAGACATCCTATAACTTACTACTGGGTCGACCTTGGATCCATAGTAATGTTATAGTTCCCTCCACCTTACATCAGTGTCTAAAATATGTCGACACTGATGGAAGGGTCAGGACGGTGGTCGCGGATAAGCAACCATTCAAAGGGTATGAGAATTACTTCACTGATTCTCTCCTTTATGGTAACGAATCCGATACGGAACCATCGGTCTAGGGCACGGACAGCGGAGAAGAAGCTGATTCCGAGGCCGGATTCGATTACAATGGCGGTTTTGTTTTAAATGACATTGTACCCTTTGTAATCAATCTTGACGATGAACAATCGTCAGATGGCGGTTGTAACTGGCAACTTGCCGATATTAAAATAAATCATGATTTAGAGTACTCCTTGTCTCTTGATGATGCAATAAAGGGATTATACGATAATCCTGATTTATGTATGCCGCTCCGATCATCTTATGTAACGAAGAAACGTCTCCAGCATTCCTTCGGAACAACCCGAATTATTCCTGCCAAGATAGGGGGACAAAAAGAAGTGATTTACGGTAAAGGAGAAAATCTTCCGTTGCCAGATCATTTCCTAAGAGAAGACGAAGATGATGACAAATCTGGTCTGCACTTATCTAAGTATAGTCCGGAAGCGCGCACGCTCATGGAAAAACAAGGGTACGACTTCACACTCGGAGAAGGTTTATACTTCGATCGAGGTTCCCGTATCCCAGTCAAAGCGGCATATGTACCAAAAGGGAAACCGGATGATTATTATCGTCACAAAAGAGGCTTAGGCTACGTTTCCTCGTCTGATGATGAATGTGGTTGGCAAATTATCGATCAAATTGCTAACAAAACCAAGGATGGGTACTCGGTAGATTCCTCAGGATGGGACTCCGATGCAAGTTTGGGGGAAATGTTCAAGACCTTAATGTCCAACATGACTTCAGCTGATCCATCTACGATGGAAGACGATGAGCAAATACCAACGTGGGAAGACCCGTGGGTCCATCATCTGAACCTGCAGTATGGAGATAGGTTTGAACAGAGGGAACCTCCCACAGAGGACAAGATAGTCCAAATTAATATGGGCGATGAAGCCAACCCAAAGCCTATATTCATCAGTGATAGTCTTCCTCCAGATGAGAGGGAGGAATTAATTACCCTTATCAGGGAATATATCGACGTCTTCGCTTGGAACTACGAAGACATGCCAGGTCTCGACCCTAATGTGGCGATGCACCGCCTCGACATCAAGTCGGATGCCAAACCTGTCAAACAACAGCAAAGACGGTTTCGTCCGCAGATTATGGAAGCTATCGAGGCAGAGGTTAAGAAGTTGATCGACTCAGGATTCATCCGAGAGGAACAACATCTAGACTGGTTAGCCAACATCGTTCCCGTCATGAAGAAGAATGGCAAAATCAGGATTTGCATCGACTTCAGGAACCTGAATGAAGCATGTCCAAAAGACGATTTTCCTCTCCCAATCACGGATGTCATTATCGATAATACATGCGGATTCGAGAGAATGTCCTTCATGGATGGCTTTTCGGGGTATAACCAAATCAAGATGCACCCAGATGATGAGAAGCATACAGCGTTCAGAACGCCCCTCGGTGTCTTCTGCTACACGGTGATGCCTTTCAGTCTAAAGAACGCAGGCGTCACATACCAACGAGCGATGACTAAGATTTTCCAAAAGCACCTCAGGAAAACGGTTGAATGCTACGTTGATGATTTGGTGGTAAAAAGCCGCAACAAAGAAGATCACATCAAGGACTTGAAGACGATGTTTGATCTCATGCGGAGTCATCAATTGAAGATGAATCCCACAAAATCCTTCCTCGGAATGTCCAGTGGAAAATTCCTTGGATTCGTCGTCACCACTAAGGGTATACACATCGACCCAGACAAGGTAAAGGCAATACATGAATTGCAACCCCCGAGGAATCTAAGAGAGCTCAGAGGATTGCAAGGGCATTTAGCTTACATCCGGAGGTTCATCTCAAATTTTTCTGGGAAGTGCCAACCATTCTCTAAGCTAAACAAGAAGGGCGTATCATTTATTTGGGACGATGCTTGCCAAAAAGCGCTCGAAGATATCAAGACATATCTGATGAATCCCCCTGTTCTTGTTGCACCAAAATCAGGTAAACCGTTCTTGATTTACATCAAGGCGATGAACCATTCGATAAGTGCTTTATTAGCACAAGACGATGATAATGGTCACGAACAGGCAGTCTATTACCTATGTCAAACCTTGATAGGCGCCGAGTCTCGATATCCGATGATCGAGAAAGAATGTCTCGCATTGGTATTCGCAGTACAAAAGATGCGACATTACTTGGTTGGCCAGACGATTTACGTTATTGCTAATGTTAATCCGGTACGGATATTCATGACTCAACCGGGTTCGATGAATTGGCGGTTAGCGAAGTGGGCTCTTCTCTTGTCCTAGTATGATTTGCACTTCAAACAGCAGAAGTCAGTCAAAGGACAAGCGATTTGTGATCTTTTGACGGCAAGTCCGACAACAGATACGGTTGAAGTATATGATGACTTGCCAGATGAAACTCACGAGGTCAATACCACATCACACCAACAAGTATGGCAATTATACTTTGATGGTGCTTCGAGAGCAGTTAATAAGGCAATAACCCCTGGATGTTCTAGAGTCTCCTCCGGAGTTGGAGTCGTCTTAGTTTCCCCGGGAAAACATGTTATGCCTCGAGCTTATTCACTGATGGATCCATGTTCCAATAATGTAGCAGAGTACAACGCGCTCCTCATTGGACTCAGTTTCGCCAAGGAGCTAGGGGTCGAATATCTCGAAGCTTTTAGGGATTCTCAATTGATAGTCAACCAAGTTCGTGGAGAGTATGAAGTCAGGAACCCAGATCTGATTCCGTACCACCAGGAGGCCATCAAAATAGCGGATTCTTTTGAAGAATTCTATATTGAATACATCCCTCGTCTCCAGAACGCTTATGCGGATGCACTGGCAGCACTAGCGGTATCACTCGCGCAGCCGCCCGAAACTGAACTGCTAGTCATAGTAAGATCACACCAACTTTTCATACCCATATGCGATATGGATATCGAAGAGGAGGATGATAGAAACGTAAACGCCAAAGAGGTGAACTCAACCCAAATCGGGTCTGAGTCCCGAGATTGGCGCTTTCCCATCATTGATTATGTCCAATATGGCATTTTGCCGGAGGATGTAAAAGAAAGAGAATCTATTCACCGAAGAGCACCACGATTCTTTTACCATACCGATACCCATACATTATACCGTTGAGGGTACGATGATTTGCTCCTCCGATGCCTTTCGAACGAAGAAGCAAAAGAAGTTCTTAAGGAAGCACACGAAGGAGAATGCAGTGCGCATCAGCCTGGTCCCAAGCTGTATGATCGAATCAGAAGAATGGGATATTTTTGGCCAACAATGGTCCGTGACGCGATTGAATACGCACGAGAATGCCACGCCTGTCAAGTGCATGCAAATTATATGCACCAACCACCGGAACGTTTACATACGTCAACTACGTCTTGGCCATTCGAGACATGGGGTATGGACATTGTCGGTCCTATTTTTCCTCCTTCAGTCAAAGGTGATCGATTTATCCTCGCTATCACGGACTACTTTTCAAAGTGGGCTGAAGCAATTCCGCTTAAAGAAGTGAAGACGAATAACGTCATCAACTTCATTAAGCATCATGTCATATACCGACACGGCGTGCCGAGACGGATCATTCACGACAACGGTCCGCAATTCATAAGCAACGCTTTCATCAGGTTCTGTGACAAATTCAAGATTCAAGATGTTTCGTCAACGGCTTATTATCCCGCTGCTAATGGATTAGCTGAGGCTTTCAACAAGACGATCATCAAGATCCTGTCAAAACTCGTGAAAACCAATAAGCGAGATTGGGATGATAAACTCGGCGAAGCGCTCTGGGCTTATCGCACCACCATACGCACACCTACGGGAGCCACCCCCTATTTGTTGGTGTACGGATGTGAAGCTGTGCTGCCTTTGGAGATTCAAATCCCGTCCCTTCGGATCGCTCTCGCAACGGAGATGACGACCGAAGAACAGCATCAACAACGTCTCGAAGAACTTGAGAGATTGGATGAAAAGCGCCTGGAAGCTCAACAACACATAGAGTTTTATCAGGCCAGAATATCTAGGGCTTTTGACAAAAGAGTCCGCCAAAGAAGCTTCAAGGAAGGAGATCTGGTCCTCGCTGCTCGCCGACCAATAATCCTCAACTCCAAGAAGAAAGGTAAATTCGAACCCAAGTGGGAAGGACCGTTTGTAATAGACACAGTCTATTCAAACGGCGCTTATCGCTTAATTTCTCTAGAGGGTGTCAGGCAATTAATGCCAATAAATAGGAAATTTTTGAAAAAGTACTATCCCTACTACATTCAGGATAACTCATTTATCGAGAAGTTCCTTGAAGAATATTACACTTAATATTCTAGAGGATAACCCAAATTTATTTTCACCACCAAAATCCCTCACTGATCAATTCCAATTGACAGTGAGTCCACCAAAAAATGTTCTTCTGGCCCTCTTGACTCTTTCCATGAACAAGAGGTCCACTTTCAGTTCGGAGTCCCCTTTCGATAAACGAAAGAACTCCCTTTCTTTTCTCTTTGGTTAAACCTTCTCATGGTTATAACTGAAGTTGAAATTTCACTTCGATAAACGAAGAACTCATCTTTTTATCAGATAACTAATCCTATAAAAGGTAAGTTTATCTAGATCTCCCGGATTCTCGGAGTGGAGATCCCACTTCTAGTTTCTTTCTTTCACTGGAAATAGAATATAAAATTCTTCCTTTCCAGAATCAAGGAATAGAATATAAAATTCTTCCTTCCTTGTTTGGGGAATAGAATATAAAATTCTTCCTTTCCCACACCAACTCTTTTTCCAAAATTTATCAATTTAGGATTCATCCTAGGTATTTTATCCCGAAACCTAAGCAGGGATAAGCCTGCGCCTAACACGCGCTGCCGGTTTAGTCTTTCTCCGAAGAAGAAGACACCAGAGTTCGATTCTGGGGTATTTTATCCCGAAACCTAAGTAAGGATAAGTCTGCGCCTAACCCGCGCCGCTGGTTAGTTCTTAACCATTAAAAAGAACACTCGTCCACATATTCAATATTGTGGCAGGTTGTTATTAATAACATCAAAATCCATGCCTTACACGTATGGGGAATTTTATCTTGAATCCTAAGAAAGGATATGCCGACGCCTAACACGCGTCGCCGGTTTGGTCTTTATCCGTAGAAAAAGATACCAGAGCCTGACTCTGGGGACCTTTGTCCCGAAGCCTAAGTAGGGATAAGCCAACGTCTAATACACGTTGCTGGGTAGCCTATTCCCATGACAATGGTGAAGTCTACATATTCAAAGTTGTAGCTAAAAGTCTAAGGGAGTTCATTCCTTTAGCACAACGTCACATGCGGAACGGATTAAGACAATCCGCATGTAAGCCCGACTCAAACGGTAGTCGGTAAGAGCACATCAAATCCGTTAAAGGCTGAGGATTTGCCAAAAATCCTAAGTCAACGTCTCATACACGTTGCTGTTTAGTCTTTTCATAGGAGAAAGACGAAGTCTACGTATTCAATTTCGTAGCACTAAAAGAGTTAACTCTTTTAGCTTAACATCACGTGCGGAACGGATTTAGACAATCCGCATGCTAGCCCGACTCAAACGGTAATCGGTAAAGGCTAATCAAATCCGTTGAAGGCTGGAGGTTAGCCAAAAATCCTAAAGCCAACACCTAACACGTATCGCCGGGTAGCCTATTCCCATAACAATGGCGAAGTCTATGTATTCGACATCATAGCACAAAGTCTCAGAGAATTTAATCTCTAAGCGTAACGTTACATGCGAACGGATTTAAACAATTCACATGCTAGCCCGACTCAAACGGTAGTCGGTAAAGGCTCATCAAACCCGTTGATGGCTGAGGGTTTGCCAAAAATCCTATGAGTATTATGGTCAATCATTTCAAACGGAATGACGAATCATAATAAAGATGAAGATGAAAATCAGTTTCACTAAAGGAATCAAAAGTCAAAGTACTCAGCAAACAAAATCATACATAAAACCCATGACCAAAAATCTGCTGACTGATCTTAGACAGCTTCTCATCATACGCTTGCCTAAGTTCAGTTCTGATGGACTCCTTGGTGGTGGCTGAAGTCCTCGCAGCAATCTCCTCTGTCTTGACTAGCTTCTGCTTTAAGGATTTCAACTCATCAGATAAGGCAGTGTGGGTTTGCTGATCCTGTGCTTTCGTCATCTGAAGAATATCCATAGTCTCCTCTTTTTCACGGAGTGCTCTTCTGAGCTGGTCCATCTCGGTCGCACAAGAAGAAATAGAAAGGTCGAGCTCGGCAAGCGAAGATGATCTAGCAGTAAGGTTGGTCTCAACCCGATCTACTCGGTCCCGCTGCATCTGACTCTCGAGCTCAGCAAGAATCTGAGTCTCACGCGATGACTGTAAGCGGGTATCCAGCTCGGCAGCAATAAATAAGGAGGCGCCTGCATCTCGGAGCTCACGAAACATCTGAAGCTCATGATCTAGGCAATCGAGGTCATCAACTATAGCCTGTGCCAAATCTGGATATCCTGCTTCCCTTATCAAATTGACTTTGGAATCAAGGAAATGTTTGAATTGGCGAAGGAAGAGTCCACCGTGGAAGAGCTTGCCAATCATAGCATTCACGAAAGAGAAGAAGGAACGAAGTTCTATGCAGAGAACGATCTTCTCAGGATCGTTGTCTGATAGCAATTCCTTCACTAGGATATGAAGCCGAGAAGAAGACCCTATACAAAGAAGGAGAAATCCGTCAAAAATGTTTTGAGGAGGAAATAAATAACATTCTCAGTTGCTTAATTCATACCCTCTTGAGTCACTGGGGGTACTGGGGGTGTAACCGCTGTAGAGGTATCAACTGGTGTAGTTGGTCTCGCAGCCGGTTCAACGAGATCATTCTCGACAAAAGCTCCTGTCAAATTCAAAACAAAATTCTCAGAGACATCACATTATAGCTGCATTAGTCAAGAATTGGCTAGTCCTATAATTAACTTGGGAGGAAGCACGTACCTTCAAAAGAACCACCCTCAAGGTTCTCAAGGAATGTGGACTCAGGAAACATATCTCCAGGCAACTGGTCATCAATCTGAGGAGATCCACACATGAAGTGAATCATAGGAGTATCCACAAGCAAGCCTTCCTCGTCAAAATCATCAATCGAGAAGTCTGACACAAGAGAATATAAGTACCAAAGAAGAATGAAGAGACTACAACCAATTGAAATAAGTTACCTTTTACGGGTGCATTAGCCTCTTTATTTCCAAAATCCACGTTCGCCTCCTGCACGTTATCTGAAGGAGCGAGAAGTACAGAGACAATTAGAGGATGCACAAATTCTGAATCATTCAACTCCTTTGTGTGTCATCTAAAAGATATATTGTCAATAGTAGATGTACCTGGCCTCGCTGGGTCGGGTCCTACATTGATATCCTCCCTAACGTCGGCAGCTACTGCAAGCCTCTCCACCTGGCGCGGTGAGTCAGGCTCGCCAGGAGATACAGGAACAGGATCAGGACTCATCTCGCTGTCTCCACGCTCTCCTATATAGAGATGGAAAAGCATGAGTCAATATTCTAAACAATCAAGAGAATGGTTTACAGGGTAGATGTTACCTCCGTCACTAGCAGGATCATCACCGGCCAAATCCATATCAGATGCTTGTGAAGCTGCGCGCGGCTTGCGAGCTAATCTCTTCCGCCTAGCAGTAGGGATAATAATCGAAGGCCTCTCCTGAGGAGGATGACGGAACTCTTCTTCCTGGTCACCAATGGTCCCTGAAACATCAAACCATTGTCAGCTTTAATAATTCTGGAAAGCAGAAGAAGAAGATGAATGATTAACCTCGTTCGGAAAAGTCCTCATAATCTTCAGGATTTCCACCTGAAGCCTCGTCTGCAGAATGGAAGGTCCTCTTTCCCTCTTCATCAATCCGACGAGTCTTGTTCCGTATCCTCTGTGACCGAGCGTTCTCCCAAATCTTATGAGAATCAACCTGAGAAGCTTCCTCGGCCTCTAGCTCTGCGATCGGCTTCACGGGGATAGTCTTATTAGCTGCTAACAACCACTTGCAGCTTAAGAAAGTGAGGTTCAACTGCCGATCAGCACTCGGGAGACTAAACTTAGCACCAGTACAGCCAGTCACGGTCCACAACCATGCACGGATACCATCCACCAAACCGTCGTGAGCCCGAAGCTGCTGACGGGGATTCCCGACGTAAAGCTAATCATAGCCAAACTGGCGAGCGAATCGGCAGGGTAGATATGGCTCTATGAAACACTGATCCCTCACCCGAAAAGTCAGATAACCTGGCCTAATGTTCACCAGCCAGTTAAAGCAGCCGATGTCTAAGTGAGTTCGATACTCCCTCGGCCTCTCCTCATCTATCAAACAATCGCTGTATCGGCCGGAGAACTGCGGAAAGCAAGTGGAAAATGTCCAACACTTGTGGACCTGTAGCTGCTGTCTGATGTCAGAAAATCCGCGCCCCTCCCACTTGCTATTCTCAAGCAACTGTAGTAGGGGAACGGAGTGGTCTGTGGCGTTCGGTACCGACATCATGTCAGAACGGTGAAGGACGAGCCAAGCCATCAAATAAGTGTACGGAAGCTCCGTCTTAATAGTGGGAATCTGACCCGACAAATCACTTTCCTTCCGTGTAAAGGCACCAAAAAGCTGTCGAAGTCCTCGATGAATGTTAGCCACCATTACCGGAAGAAGTGAAACTTCTTTCTTGTAGGCGAGCTGAACTGCTGGGTAGAGCACTTCCAAGGGCAAGGCATCGCCAGACTGATATGGAACCACGCATTTCTTTAACCAAATAGCAAGATAACCGGCAAGAAGAGTCATCGGTCGAATCGGTGCGGTTGCATGCTATAAGAATGATTTGAACTTGGTCCCTGCAGGAAAGCCACCCTCAGGACTGCTAGTGGTATAAGAATGAGCGTCAATCTTCTTCAGTAGACTGTTCACCCCTGAGGGAGTAAGTGGGGCCAACTCACAAATAGCCTCGCCAGAATTATTCTCCAGATTCTTGAACAAATAATTTGCAAACTGCTTCAGACTCACGAATACCTTAGTCCTCTTTGCTAAAGGCTCAGACTGCGCCAAAGCAATATGATAGTGACAAGTGAGGTCCCATAGAGTCTCATAGCGATCAGGCATACGATCCTTCAATTGATTCAATTCATGATTGGAGGGAAAGTATTCCTGATATAACATCTGTCCCATGGGCAAACCAGAAATCCTGTGCATCTCGTGAAGAGCCAAGCCCAACTCCCCTTGCCGGGTCAGAAAAGTGTTCGAATCTGGATTATAAAGCTCGAACAAATCACAGAAATGCCTCGCGCTGACAGGCAAGCCATACATGGTGGCACGAACGGCTGCATATAAACCACAAGCATGCAACTCCTCGCCCCATCAGCTTAAGATGTACGTCGTCATGCGAGTCCACCAAAACTTGTCCAAAGAATGGACCCAACCATAAATTCTGTGACGCGTCGCAGGCATCTCCCGTCCTAGAACAGCGAGGTGATTCCTCAAGGTAGAAGAGGTGGCAAGGAACTCGTTACGTGGTGGTGCATCCAGCCCCAATACTCCAGGACGCAATCCGGTGACATGACTCCTGCTCGAGCCAGGAAATGCCTGATGAGTGATGTAGCCGCAGTGGACGCTCTCATGCTCCTCCGTCAAGCGCCATGACATCTCCCGTGTCACAGCCTGACGCCTGAGCTCGGTCAATGAACGATGCCGAGGAATCTTCGGCAAGTATATGAAACCACTGCCAGTTTTATGAAGCCACTGCTCGGCATCAATAAACACGGCATCCGGGTCTTCGACAGAATCGCCAAATAAAAAATCGCTCTTCCTGAGAGGCTAAATAGAACTGGCATCCTTCACGAAGGGCGCATCTGTAATCAACTGCCGAAGAGCTCGGTGTCCACCCTCCTTCACCACTTGGGCAACCTCGATCGACGTGTCCAAAGCGAACTGAGGAGTAACTGGAATAGGGGAAAAGTCGTCGGAAGTCGAATAGTACTCGCCACGACGCCCATACACTGCGTGAGATGAGAACGCTCCAGAAGGATATCCTACTGGAAATAAACAGTTAAACATCTGTTAGTCTCAATTATAAAAAAAAATTGAACTCATCTTATAAATGGGTAAGATAGAGTCATTGCCTTATAAAGGGTGAGACGATTTGGCCACATTGTGTAATCACAAGATAGGGTATATTGATAATATATCCCTGCCTTATAAAGCACAATGCAGCTTCAAATCGCCCCCTTTATTTCGAGATATGGTTTTGACCAAGCAAAACCTATCTTTAAAGCGTCGATCCTCACCAAGGAGAATCAAGGCTCTCCCCGATTGCCTCACCAAGGAGAACAACGTGGGGTAAAAGGACCAATTTGCAAATTTCCAAGAGAAAAAAGGGCTAATTTGTAAATTTCCAAATATGACAAAAATAGCTCACCAGCGTAAGAGGGAGGCGCGCCATCAGCCGACGCAGCAGGGGAGCGACCTCTCGAGACACGCGACATAATGATCTGCAAAATAAATTGAGGGATCAGATCCAGAAAAAAGTTCTTCTTTTTATCAATTCTACCCCTGAAAGAGAAGCTCGAGGCGCCAAATCATAATCCTAACCCTCATATGCAATCCCATAAATTCATAAATTAAATTAAACATGAAATATCCAAAAATTATGGAGGGTTTACCTGAGGAAAAGCTTGAGGATCCGACAAAAAAGTAGATCTTGAAAAGAGCTCGAACCACGCGCTCGAGGGGCTTGAGAGAAACTTTAAATAAGGAATTTTTGAAGGATTTTTCGGTCTAAGATCAAGAGGAAACCTAGATCTAAGACAAATTCCAAGGTTTGAAGGTGAAAAGATGCTCGAGGGAAGGAAAATCAAGAGAAGAGGGAGAGAGGGGGGCCGGCCCTAGAGGAGAAAAAGAAAAGAAAGGAAAAGAAAAAAGACCCCCTTTTATATAGTGAACCAGCCTTGAATCAGACCGGACCAGGGTGAACCAGACCAGACCGGTCCAAATCAGTTCAAAAGAGGCTGAACCAGGCTGAACCAGACCAAACCTGACTGAACTAGACCAGACCAGTCTTGAACCAGTCTGAACCAGTCTTGAACCAGTCCTGAACCAGTTTGAACCAGGTTGAACCAGTCTTGAACCAGGTTGAACCAGTTTGAACCAGAATTGAACCAGAATTCAAATTGAAGCTGAATTGAGCGTCGAAACAACTTCAAATCGACCGAGGGTTCAATCCCTTGTATATTTTGGTCTCTCCCGCGCATTCGGAAGGATCGAAAGAATTTTCAAGCCAAATTACTGCCTTTTTGGTTCATTATCAGACCGGTTCAGATAATTATACCGGTTCAGCTCATTCAGATGTGAGAAATACTCCAATAAGGTATACGAGTATAAACTATTCCCTATTTTTTATTGAGAAGTTCATGGAGAATATTTTTCTAAAAATATTCTTAAGGATAACTCAATAACACAACGCCGGACAACGCGTCACAAATAAAGACTCAACGCCAACAATCGAAGGTCAGTCATATGTTGAATCAACAAGCACGAGCTAAAGATTGGAAAATCAGGAATCGATTTCAAGTTCAAAATTCCGACAACGGTCAGACAATAAATGCAGCACCGGAACCCTTACAGACGTTCGACAAATCACCGAATAGCCTGAAGGATTGAAGGAATACAGAACAAAAAGTCATTCCAAGGTCCCGTTACACCGACTGAGGGTAGGGGCAATCATATCCAAAATATTCCAGACCCTTCTATAAAAGAACGAGGCTGAAATACTTTGGAAGGGGTATCTGTAGGCGTATAAAATTGCCTATAGGTCCCTTAGCATAGCTCGACACGGGGATTCGACGAATCAACGAACCATCGAGTGACGAGGCGACATGTTCAACGAATTACACGTGAGCAACGGAATGCATTCGCGTGCGGAACCATCCAATGGTTCGGGAAGTCAACGAGTCGTCCAACCATAAAACGGATTCGAACTCGAACACCAAGGCGGATTTACTGCCAAATGAAGATCCAGACTGTCAAATCAAGTCCGGATAAATCAACTACAGAACCAGAAGACGGGAAACAATGGAGAACAACACCCCGAGGGGGCTCGGCCAAAACCGAGCCACCTCAG
>BQKN01019862.1:1181-22364 GCA_022839385.1 Asparagus kiusianus | reverse complement strand
ATTTAGCCCTAAAGCCATTAGAATCAAAAGAAGTAATGTATTTCTCAACTTTCCCAAACATAAATGAGGTAATATTTGGCACTAAATTGTAGTAAGAATAATATTGAACTTAAATAAAAAATTTAAAGAACAACACAATGCAAATTTAGATAGGGAATCAATATTGTTATCATTAAAAACACTTTAAAATGGGTGAAGTGCAAAAAAAAAAAAAAAGTAAAAGGGCTGCCCCAAAAAAGACGTTGCTTCCCGGTGTGAGTTGGGAGAGAAATAGAAGATTGAGGGAGTAACAAGTGTTGGAAACGGGATGCAAACATAGAGGGGGATTGCTCTAAATTTTTCAAATAGACATAGAATATGCTGTGAAAATAAAAAACAAAAAACTAAGAGTAACCAACACAGAAACACACGAGATTTTTATAGTGGTTCAAATTGAAATCCTATGTCTACTCTTCCTTTTCGCGAAGAAACTTCTTCACTATGATAGGAGTTCTTCCTAAATTACAACCAAATTTAGTATGTTTTTTAAACTGGTCTCTGGAATCTACCTGAAATTAGTTGAGATACCAAAGTCCTCACAATGACCAGGAGAAACCTAGCCCTAGCTATCCATACTCAATTACCCTGTCTTAAACACGCTAACCCTCAATTACCCCTGCTTGAGCATACCGTCAAACTCGCACGTTTGAAATATAAGAATAACTCTAAAAATAATTAAAGCATAATTGAAAAGATCTTACAACCCTTATAACAAATCACCCTTCAAATCAATGACATTGAAAATCCATGAAGAAGCAGTGTTAAACTCAAACACAAAGGGCACTCCTCCTCATTGAAACGATTCCTCAATATTGAGTACAAGAAGAAGTTGAGCAAGGCTTAAGGAATCAAATTCTTACTAAAACTCTCACAAACCCTAAATTTTGATCTCTCAAACTTATGCAAATCTCCTTTCTCTTTCTTGTTGTTAATCTCTTCTCTAATCCCTCTTTAAATAGACCTTGATGGTATTGAAAAGAAGTATAAATGCATTAGAATTCTATTCTATCCTTAACTGTTATGGATTGAGTTTTTTAATAATTCTAAACTGTTTAAAATTTATTATCAATAAGCCTAGTCTAATCCTGTTAATAAGCTTTATATGTAGCCTTATTGATAGAGAGAAAATCTTATGAAGATAAGATGAAAAATTAGAAAAATAAAAGAATAGAAATGTTGAAGAACCTATCTCTTTGTATTGCTCCTTTTCGGTAACGAGTGGGTTTTAGTTGGAGGCTTTTTCTATTGATGAGGCTTTATCAGTAGATCTAGGGCTTTCAGGTACATATTAGGAGATGACATTATGAAGGAGGGGGGAGCATTCTAGGCATTTTTCTAATTTTGATTAATTTTAATTAATAGTCACGATATGTATGTTCCGCCTTGCTGTATGTTGTGTTTCCAACAAGAGGATGGAAAGGGGAAGAAAAGAGGAAAGAGAGGAGGTGAAAGGCTTTTTAGTGAAGGGGGAGTAGAGGAGAAAAGAATATAGAGTTTGGAGATACCTAGAGGTGGAGGAGATGGTGGAGGAGATGGTGGAGGAGGTGGAGGAAGAAGAGGAGATTGAGAGGTGAGGGAAGGGATGAAGTATGAGAGGACGGGGAGGGGGAGAGGGGAGGCAAAGAGTGGAGTGAGAGTAGAAGGAATAAGGTAGAGAGAGGAGAGGGCTTAAGTGGATATTTTTAAATTATTTGGGCTAAATAGTGGCAAATATGATATATTGAGAACATGCAAGCAAACTAATGTGGTGCACATAAAATAAATAAAGAAATAAAGCTTATAAGTTATAGTTTGAGCAAAAGTTAAGATGGTATTCATGTAAAAACTCTAATGTCCCCCGAAACTTTGCTCAGGCACAACTGTAAGATTCACCGACAAAAAAATAAAATAAAATAGAAAACTGAAAAATTAAACATCCAGCGAAAGAAAATTTGAGCATGTCTGTTAACTCAACCCTTGAGAATTGGGAAACTAGAAAGTACAAGACGAGCAATAACGTTCATTAGATAATTACCTTTTTTTTTTCTCGTTTGTTGTTCAAATAGAAAGCAGCAATATGGAGATTCAACTCTACAATGCAAATAAATCTATCATACATTCATTAAAGTTCAGTGCTGGTTGGACTATTCAGCGGAAAAAGCAAAGTTAGATGAAAATAAGGATTGCCATAAAAGCTAACGTTGCTGTTCTTATAGCTAGGGCTGTCCAATCGGTCGGTCGGTCGGTCGGTCAGTTTTTGGCCAAATTTAGTCAAATCGAACCGAACTACCTATCATTTAAAACCGAACCGAACCGATTCAAGTCAGTTCGGCTCGGGTCGGTTTGTTCGGTTTTTACTTGGGTATAAATATTATGTTCAAATTTAATTTCACCTCTAATCTGTTGACGAAGAAAGAAGTCTTTTACACTTTAATTTATTAAAATTCATAAACTATCAAATGCTACTGAACATTTGATGTAGAAATCAAAAATTTATTCCTGCCAAAGCTTACATAATTTTTTTTCCGAGAAATCTTACATAAGGAATTAAAGTGATATCAATCTGACAGACAAAGGAAATAAAAAATATGTAATAATTTGGATGTTGGGTGTAATTTCTATAAAATTATAAGTTTGATCCAATGAGAAGTTTGATCCAAAGATTCTCTTGCATTATGTGTATCAATCAAGGAGAAAAATTACGAAAATGTTAGAATCAACATTATGGTTTAAGTTTCTTACATGCAAAGTGAATTGCTCTAAAGTAGAAGAAGCAAATAGATATAGAGGTAGAGAACTAGAGATGATGAAAAACCCTAGAATTAGAGAGGAAACTATTGTTGGCGTATTCCATTGCTATCAGGTCACATGAGAGAAAAAGATATCAAGCTACAGTGAAATAACTCTATATGAACTAATTTGGTTGGGTTTAAGCGGATGTGGATAGTAATTAGCATGGGTATGTTGGTTTTTGGGATGTAGACCCAAACCTGAGATGAAAAATAGGAAAACTCAGAAGCAACGAAAACCCCTCTGGTCGGTTGACCGAACAAGCCTATCGGTCGACCGATTGGACTAACAAAAACAAGCTGGAAAAATCACTCTGGTTGATCGATTAATGGGATATATCGGTCGACCGATAATGTGCATGAACCAGACTAAGAAAAGTCGCTCTGGTCAGTCGACCGATGCAAAGTCATCAGCCGACTGATAGCGGGTAAATCGGATTCCCAGTTCGGCTTGGATTCCGTTTTGAGTTAGGGTTTTTATATATCCCAAAACGTGTTTTGTGAAAAAAATTATCATAGAAAAAGAGCGTCTTTGAGAGAGTCTTCTGAGCACTTTTGTGAGAGAGATCTCAGAGAGAGAAGTAGTTGTTTGTAAGCTTGTAATCTTCATCAATAAAATCAAAGAAATTCTGGTGTGACTCCCGAGGATGTAGGCACGATTGCCAAACTTCGTTAAAATCTAGCATCCTCTTCTTTATTTGTTCTTTCCTACATCTTTTGTTTTTCTGTGATTTCTTGCTTGCTATTTGTTTGTCACAATATCCGAAGGGAACATTGCGTGGAGGTTTTAGACAGGTTGTCGATAGATTAACCCCAACAACTGGTATCAGAACGAGGTATGACAATGATTTGTGTGGGAGCTATGGCAGAAGGATGCAAATTGAAGATTGAGAAGTTTGACGAATCAGCTTCTCCTACTGGAAGTTGCAGATGGAGGATTATTTGTACTAGAAGGATCTTTACCGTCCGTTGTGGATAAAGCGAAGGGAAAGAAGAAGGAGGGGAAAGACGAGGACTGGAAAATACTAGATCAGAAGGCTCTAGGACAGATCCGGTTGTCACTTACAAAGTCAGTCACCCATAACATATTAAAAGAGAAGAAGACGGTGGGGCTTATGAAAGCGCTGGCAAAGATGTACGAGCAATCGTCAGTCGCAAACAAGACACATCTCGTCAAGACACTCTTCAATCTCAAGATGGCAGAAGGCTATTCCTTCACATTGCATCTCAGCGAGTTCAACACGATTGTTGATCAACTCATCTCAGTCGACATCATGTTTGATGATGAAGTGAAAGCCCTACTGATACTATCACAGTTACTGGATAGCTGGGCAGGTTGCGTGACTGCAATTAGCAACTCAGTAGGAAATGAGAAGTTGAAGCTGATCAAGGTTATAAGTATGATTCTATCTGAGGAGGTTAGAAGAAAGTCGGCTGAATTAGAGGGTTCAAGTTCAACCCTAAGTTTCAAGCAGAGAGGCCGAAGCCAAAATAAGGGTAACCAGAACAGGAAGCGGTCGAAGTCGAAGAAGAAGAGGTCGAACTCGAAGGTGAGGCCTATCAAAGGGAAGTGTTGGAACTATAGCCAGGAGGGCCACTTGTCTTCAGTCTACAAAATGCCAAAGAAGGATGCAAATGAGCAGGAGGCTCATATTGTGTAAGATGCCTTGATCCTTACTATGGATAGTGATATCGATTCATGGGTTATTGATTTAGGAGCCTCATTCCACGCTACTGCTAATAGGAAGCTTTTTCAAAACTATATAGCAGGGGATTTTGGGAAAGTGTATTTAGGAGATAACGAACCTTGTAGTATTGTGAGAAGAGGTGATGTGCAGTTAGAGATGAAAGGTTCTAAGTGGTCTCTGAAGAATGTCAGACATGTACCAAAGCTGAAGAAGAATCTTGTTTCAGTTGGCCAGCTTGGAGCGGAAGATTATGTTTCAACATTTAGCAGGGATTCATGAAAGATCTCCAACAGTACTATGATGGTTGTTCACGGTAATAAAACCAGAACTCTCTACTTAACTTCACACGCGAGTGACTCCCTCTCAATAATAGTTGGCAAGGAAAGTGCAGAACTGTAGCATAATAGGTTGGGACATATGAGTAAGAAAGGTATAAAGATTCTTTACTTATAGGGAAAGCTACCCGGCATAGATTTAGTAGAACTTGGTGTTTGTGAAGATTGCATCTTGGCTGTTCGGCATACTATGTCACCTTTATCGACGATCACTTGAGAAATGTGTGAGTATACTTGATGAAGCATAAGTCATAGGTGTTTGGGATCTTCAAGAAGTGGAAAGCCATGGTAGAGAATGAGACAGATCTAAAAGTGATGTGTCTGAGATCAGACAATGGTAGAGAGTATGAGCTAGAGGAGTTTAAGAAGTTCTATGGTCTGAATGTGATTCGTTTAGAAATGACTACTCCAAGAATACCGTAATAGAATGGTGTTACAGAATGGATGAACAGAACGTTGACAAAGTGTGTGAGGAGCATGTGTCTATATGCAGGTCTACCTAAGACATTTTAGGCGGACGCAGTGCATACAGCAACGTACTTGATAAATCATGGGCCACCAGTCCTATTGAATTTTGGGATTCCAGAAGAGGCTTGGAGTGGCAAGAAAGTAAGTCTATCACACTTGAGAGTCTTTGGTTGTGTGACATGTTCATATCAGTAACCATATCAGAGACAAACTAGAAACTAAGTCACATAAGTCTACATTCATTAGATACGATATTGATGAGTTCAAATATCGTCTGTGGGATGATAAGAATAGGAAATCCATCAGGAGTAGAGATGTTATATTTAATGAAGAGGTGATGTACAAGAACAGAGACAATGATAAGGATAGCCAAAGCAGTGAGAGCAGCACTAAGGATGCAAGTGAATTCGAGTACACGGATTTAGAGGAACTTTTAAATGGGGGAGACAATGTTAGTTCTGACTAAAGAACAGAGAGGACTCTAGGTGCATAGACTACTACCTAAGGAGAGGAGCCTAGGAGGTCATCCAGAGTACCCAAACCAAATTCCAGATATCTTTTGTCACTATATTACTTGTATTTGACAGATAGTGGAGAACCAGAGTGTTATGAGGAGGCAGTGCAACATAGTGAATCTTAGCAGTGGGAGCATGCGATGCAAGAAGAGATGGATTCTCTCCACTGGAATGAGACATAAGAGTTAGCCCAACTTCCTACAAACAAAAAAGCTTTACATAACAAGTGGGTCTACCGGGTCAAGCATGAGAGTGATAATAGCAATAGATACAATGTCAGATTAGTTGTGAAAAGATTCCAACAAAGAGAAGGAGTGGACTATACAAAGATATTTCCCCCCGTCGTGAAGCTTACAACCATTAGGGTGGTGTTGAGCTTAGTAGCTGCTGAAAATATCTATCTTAAGCAGTTGGATGTGAAGACTGTCATTCTTCATAGTGACTTGGATAAAGAAATCTATATGAAGCAACCTGTTGGCTTCATAGAGGAAGAAAAGGAAGAGATAGTATGTGTAGTTGACTAATATACAGTGTAGTCGACTACTTAAGACTTAGATAGGTTTTCAAGTTTTTGTAAAAATACAGTGTAGTCGACTAATGACTATATGTAATCGACTACTAAGCTTAAATTCAAATTTTCAAGTTTCTGTCAAATTACAGTGTAGTCGACTACTAGACAGTATAGTCGACTACTAATATTTGAATCTGAATTCCAGACTTTCTATCTTTACACAGTAGTCGACTAATGATCAGAGTAATCAACTACTAAAAAAAATTCTGACTTTACAGAGTCTGTTAGAGCTCAGTGTAGTCATCTACTAGGAGTTATAGTCGACTACAGAGATAGTTTTTCTGACAACTCAAGTTGTAATTTGTGAGTTTATAGCCATTTTTGTTCCATTAATTGGCTTTAAAAACTTGTCTTTTCAAGGTCTATAAATAGGTTAGAAGTTCAGAAATTTACACCAATCATTCCTATCCATAAGCTTTAACATTTGTGTATTCTCAAGAGTTCTAAATTCAGATTTTTGACTAAGTGTTGAGAAAAAAATGTTCTCTGAAATAACTTTTGATCTTTATCCTACATGCTTCTTATTTTAGACAATTTCCAGAGATTAAAAACATTCCTAAAGCCACTGGTGCACATCACTACACATTCAAGGCTTACAAGAATTGTGTTGTTGATTCAAAGAAAGTTCACTCGGGTGTGAGAGGTGTGATCTCTCAGTGTAGAGATTGTGTGTAATTTGCATGATCTTGCAAATTAGTCAGGTTTGCTTTTAATTTTGTAATAATTTTTTAAAATCATAGTGGAACTCTTAAGTGGGATTTGCTTGGGGATTGGATGTACACCGGGGAGGTGGAACCAGTATAAAAGCTCGTATTTATGATTGTGGTTTTTTGTAATTGTTGCTATCTTTCTTGTAATTTATAATCTACTTTGCATAATTATTAAAAGAACACTATTCATCCCCCCTCTAGTGTTTTTCGTGTGCATTAGATCAGATCCTACACTTGGTATCAGAGCAAGTTGAAGGATGGCATCATCAAGTACAATAATACATCACAATTCAAAGAGGGATATTCCACATAGTGACCACCTCTTTTTGACGGCCAAACTACAAAATATTGAAAGTGTCGGATGAAGATCTATCTCCAATCTCTTTGCTACAAACTATGGAACATTGTAGAGACGGAATTTACAAAGCCTACCACTCCTTACACCGTATGGATGGTTGTTTAATGGACAAATATAAATCTAGACTCTAAGGTGATGAATGCACTATTTTGTGCCTTGGACTAGAACGAATTCAATCGAGTGTCTACCTCTACATCAGCACATCAAATTTGGCACACTCTTGAGGTAACACATGAAAGAACTAACAAAGTTAAAGAAATAAAAATTTATGTTCTTGTTCACAGGTTTGAACTATTTAAGATGAAAGAGAATGAAACTATCACGGAGATGTTCACAAGGTTTACATATATTACTAACTCCTTGATTGGACTTGGCAAAGAATATACTTAAGTTGAGATGGTAAGAAAAATCCTAAGAGCACTAACTCCGGAATGGGAAAAGAAGACTACAGTGATTGAAGAAGCCAACGATCTATCAACTCTCATCGTAGAGGACCTTATTGGAAATTTGATGGTATATGAAGTTCAACTTGAAGATAGAAAGAAGGATGATGAACCAACTAAGAATAAGATACTTTCCTTCAATGCACCCTCTGACACCGATGAATCCGACGAAGATGATGAGGATATTGCAATGATTACGAAGAAATTCAAATGATTTCTTAAGAAAGTAAGTTCAAATCAAATAAATTTAAGAATACTAATGACTCTTCTTTGTGTTTCAATTGTAATAAGCCAAGTCACATAAAGAAGGATTATTCGCTTCTCAAGTCAAAGTCCACAAATTCTAACAACTCTAACAACTTCAAGAACAAGAAGAAGAAGGCTATGCCGATAATTTGGGATGATAGCGATAATTCATCTTCTTCCGACAAAGAAGAAGAAAGAGAAGAATCCACTCACATGTGCTTCATGGCACAAGATGAAGTAAATGGTTATTTAGACAATAAAGAACTTTTAGATGCTTTTAATGAACTTTATATTAAGTTTAAGGATTTAAATGCTAATTAAAAGATAATGAAAAATGAAAATGATAGATTGAACTTAGAATTAGTTTCCTCAAATTCTTCAAAAATTAAAGAATTAAAGGAATTAAATGACAAATCATTTTCTGAAAATAGGTTATTGAACTTAGAATTAGATGCTTTTAATGAACTTAAATATGAAGAGTTATTCTTAAATGCAAACAAGTTTAATAAAGGAAAAGAAGACTTTAATGATTTTTTATCTTTTCAAAAGTCGATCTTCTAGTCAAAAATTTGGTTTAGGATATGTTCATAAGAAGTATGAAAATGTTTCTTGTACAAATCATGCATCATCTTCTATTAATAACAATATTAGAAAATTTCATGCACCATTAACAAGAAATATTCATGCTAAAAATAATCATTCTTTATCTATATTTATTTGGATGTCTAAAAATGTTAGTATGCATGAAAGAAATACTTATATTTCAAATTTTAAGAAAAACATATGCAATTCAAATAATTATATTTATGTTAACAAAGAGAAACCAAATTCTAAGTGGATTTGGTATCCTAAGTGCTAATCTAATAGACACAACACAAAAGGTTACCAATGCTTAAATGTTTATTTTTTCAGGTACCTCGAAAAGAAAAGTGAATACTAGATAGTGGATATTGCAAGCACATGATCGGAAACTCTCAAATGTTGTCTTCAATTCAATACAAAAAAGGAGGCACAGTTACATTTGAAGACAAAAACAAATATCAAGTAATAGGTAGTGGAACAATAGGTAACATTAACAAACCTCTAATAGATAATGTTTTATTAGTAGATGGTTTAAAATATAATCTTATAAGTATAAGTCAACTATGTGATAAGAATTTTAAAATCATATTTGAAAAAGATTCATGTCTTATACATAATCATGATTTAACAAATATCTTGTTTAAAGGTTTTAGAAAGAAAGATATATATGTTTTATATATGAATTTTTATTCAAATGATCATTGCTTAGTTGCATCTTTAGATGATTCATTATTATGGCATAGAAGTTGTAGACATATTAATTTGAAAAATATTTCACGTATTTCTAAAAATAATTTGGTAGATGGTTGACCTAAAATTGTAAATAAGAAAAATCATTTTTGTGACGAATGTAAACAAGGAAAAATGTATAAATCAACTTTTAAATCTAAATGTGTTGTTTCTATAAGTAAACAATTAGAATTATTACATATGGATCTATTTGGTCCTTCTAGAACTACATCTTTAAATGGAAATAGATATACATTTATCATTGTTGATGATTATTCAAGATTTACATGAGTTATAATTTTAAAACATAAGAATGATGCTTTTAATGAGTTTTCTAATTTTTGTAAAAAGATGCAAAATTAAAAATCCACTACTATTGTTGCATTAGAAGTGATCATGGTGGTGAATTTGAAAATGAATTATTTTCAGATTTTTATAATAAAAATGGTATTTCACATGAATTTTTATTTCCTTACACTTCACAACAAAATAGAGTTGTTGAAAGAAAAAAATAGAACTTTACAAGAGTATGATAGAACAATGTTAGTTGAGTCTAATCTATCTAAGTATTTTTGGGCAGAAGCAATAAATGCTATATGTTATGTTTAAAATAGAATTTTATTAAGACCTATTTTAAATAAAATAAGTTTTGAATTATTTTACAATCGCATTCCTAAAGTTTTCTATTTTAAAGTATTTGGATGTAAATGCTAACATTAAATGCTAAAGAAAACTTAGACAAGTTAGATTCTAAATCAGATGAAGGTATTTTTGTAGGTTATTCAATGCATAGTAAAGCTTATAGAATTTATAATAAAAAGACTTCTACAATAGAAAAATTCTTGCATGTTTCTTTTGATGAATATAATTAAAATTCTAATATTAATGATAATAATCATGATGATGATGATTTTGTTAATCAACCACTCCTATTGTTGATGACAATCCTAATGATACTAATGTTTTACCTAAAGCATATGTAAATGTTAGTAATCATCCACGTGATTTGATCATAGGTGATATTTCTCGTGGTGTAAAAATTAGTCACAATTAAACTTATTTACACATGTTGTATTTGTTTTAACAATAGAACCTAAAAATATAAAAGAAGCATGTAAAGATGATTTTTGGATAATTGCTATACAAGAGGAACTCAACCAATTTACAAGAAATAATGTTTGGGATCTTGTACCTAGACCTCAAGATAAATCCATTATAGGAACCAAATGGATATTTTGAAATAAAATGGATGAATCTGGACAAGTTATTAGAAACAAAGACAGATTGGTTGCATAATGTTATAATCAAGAAGAAGGTATTGATTATGATGAAACTTATGAACCGATTACTCGTTTAGAATCTATAAGAATTTTACTTGCATTTGCATATTTTATGAATTTTAAACTATATCAAATGGATGTTAAAAGCGTATTTTTAAATGGTTTTATTAAAGAAGAAGTTTTTGTAGAATAACCTCGCGGATTTGAGCATGAAAGTTTTCCAAACGATATTTTCAAACTTAAGAAAGCTTTATATGGTCGTAAACAAGCACTACGTGCTTGGTATGATAGACTGAACTTTCATTTGACTTCCGGATTTAAAATTGGAAATGTTGACTCTACACTATTTATTAAGAAAATAAATAAAGATATATTATTAATTCAAATTTATGTAGATGATATAATATTTGGTTCTACTAACAGTGATATTTGTCAAGACTTTGCTAAGACTATGCATGATGAATTTGAAATGAGTCACATGGGTAAACTCAACTTCTTCCTTGGATTACATATCAAACAATTAATAGAATGAATATTCATCGACCAAAGAAAATATGCAAAAGATGTTAGTTTTGGTAGTATCAAACTGATAGACAATCTGAAGTTCTCAACACTTTTGTTAAGGGAACTGAAATTAATCTAACTCCTAAAAAGGTTGGAAAAATTTTCAATATCCCTTATCAAGGTGTTAGTCTTGGCAGTATCAAAACGATGGATGAAAATTTGCTTTCAAACCATATCTTCCTTCTCGGACATGGAAACCCACTAAATCACTCCAATAAACTTAGGCCTATCCCTAGGTTTATCGCCCGAATTTTAGCCTATAATTTATTTTTAAAAACGGAGAGTTTTTATTTTATCTCACTTGACTTAGCTAATGCCTTATATGCTATTATGGGTAATATACAAGTAAATTAGGTTGAAGTTTATCATGAAAATCTTTTAGTTCTACCTAAAAGATTCCTTCCGTTTGGTGCTTTTCTAACTAGAATTTTTGAGGCTTTTCATGTTGAACTTGATTCTGAAAATTCTATGATTTTTTCTATCGAGTATTTTGATTCTAATGCACTGACAAGGATGAAGTTGACAAATTTTGAACTCCATGAACAAAATCCTCAAGATGAGCCTCACCCTACACAAGAACAAATTCCCCAAGACATACCCTCTTCAAGCCACATCCTACCAACTATGCAATCTGAACATTCTTGCTTCTCCGATGCACAGTATAACACATTGTCTGCTCGTATACTTGAGTTAGAGACTAGACAACAAGCACTATATAATCAGAACTCATGCATTTTGAGAAATCAAGAAGAGATAAATGAGAAGTTGGATAACTTGGATCTGAAGCTTAGTGCATATTTCCAAGGACATTGATAATCACATTTTATTACAATTTTATACCCTCATTATCTATTTTATATGAATAAATATACCACTAACAATTGTTTTTATCTTTTAATTACAAGTTAATGAAGAATAAATCTCAAACTCTAATCTCTCAATAAAAACCCGTTGATTAAATGAAGAAATGAAGCAAAGAAGCCCATTGGAAAATCAATTTCCAAATTATCCAAAAGCCCAAAAGAAGAAAAATATCCAAGCCCAAAAGTCAAGCAAAGCCCAAAGTCCAAAGCCCAAAAGCAAAGAACAAGGAATTCTGCGGACAACAAAAAAAGAGAGGCAGGTATCGATGCCTGCATCGATGGGGGCATCGATACCCGCATCGATGCCTGTATCATTGCCAGCATCGATACCCTTATCGATGCCAGCATCGATACCCTTATCGATGCTGGTATCGGTACACTGGGCAGTTAGTTACGAATCTAAGGCTGAAATTTATTGTTTTTGGATAAGATTTCAATCCAATGGCTCTCATTCACTGATGTTTACTATAAATAGGGGTAGAGAGTGAGGGGTTAGAGGTGTGAAAAATTTTGTAACTCTATTTGGAGAGGAGGGCTACTCTTAATTGAGAAGGCCTTCCAAAAATTATAACTTTTGTTGCAATTAATAATAATAATTTTTCTCCACTTTAAATTTTTCTTTTCTCCTCTTTGTTGAATGATGAGGATGGAGATAAAGAGCACTTTGAAGGTTTGCATTTCTTTTATTTTTTATTTCTTTTTAGTAATTTCTTTATTATTGCTTATTAGTTAGATTTACATTTATGCTTGTAGTGTAGATTTATTTTCTTTTCTTTTTATTTCTTTTTGTACTTTATTTTGTAGAGTAGATTTATTTTCTTGCATTTAATTTCTGCAATTTATTTTGTAGTTTAGATTTTTATTCTTTGTAGTTAGATTTATTTCTTGTTTATTGTTTAGATTTTTATTTTCTTTTTCTTTTTGTAATTAGTTCTTTTTATTCTTGCTTTTATTTCTTAAGATGTGAATTTAATTCTTGTAGGAATCTTAGAATTGTATGAAACTAGTCTAATTTTCTTTATATTATATGAATTAATCTCTTTTACTTCAAATATTCATGTTTAGGATAATCAACTAGAGAACTAATCGGTAGAAGAAGAATTTGATAATCTATGCTTATCTTAAATGGTTTGATAGGTTATGCTTATGAATTCTAGGATTATTATCTTGTTGTTGTTCTTATCATGAAAAGTAATTTTGACTTAGATGATAATTTGATAGGTTACACTTTCCTTAAATAGTTTGATAATCTATGTTTAATAAATCTAAGTTGAAATATGATAGAAAGAGAATAGTTTATATTTTGTAATTGAAATTAGCTAGTGGATTATATTCTAAATTTCTTACCTCTTTTGAATCCTCCATCTTGACTTTCTCAAAATTTTTTTTTCATTCTTGGTTTTATTTTTTGATTTTATTCTTTCTTCTTTCTTGCCTTGTGATTTCATTTATTCTTTGATTCTTCCTTCTCTCCTCTAAAAATTCAATTTATTATCTCTTGCATATATTCACAACAATCACTCACACAATCACACTTATTCTTTATTCCTAATTGTCACGCACAAAACATAAGAATCATTTCTAATAATCTCTTAAAATCACCTTCCTCGTGGGATCGATAGTTTTATACTATAACTTGATCAATTGTACACTTGTAAGTTTGGTACATAATTATGCCGCATCAAGTTTTTGGTGCCGTTGCCGGGGAAGGTGCTAAAATAGGATTTTATTATTTTGGTTCTTTAACTTGTGTGTTTTCTTGTGAAGGAACAGCTTGGGGCTTGAAAGTCTTGGATTGAAGATCAAGAACATAGAGAATTACTTTCGGGTAAGTCCTCTTTCTAGTTTTCAATTCCACCCTTTTTAGTTAGCTTCACAATTAGAGACAATTAGGATTTTAAAAAAACAAAAAGATTTTATTTTTGCTGACCATAATAAAATCTATCTTTCTCTTGGACATTAACTAACAAGATAATAAACTCAAACAATGTTTCCCCTTCTCATAGTTGTTTGATTGTTAACCCTAATAAAAAATAAAAAGATTTTCTTTTTATCATCCTTTTTAGTCACTTTTAATTTCTAGGGTTGCATTTCATATAGTGTAGGAATTCACCAAAGTGATTGTAGCACTTGATTTGGCACACACTTAAAACATTTTTAAGGGCAAAACCCCAATCAAGATAAGGTAAAGGATTTCATCACCCTTTCCTTAGCCCACAAATCACTAATTCCTCACTTCACAAACTCAAGCCTTCTAAAACTTATTAGACGTTGGCCCCTAAGGATTCGAGCTCAATAAGGAACAAGAAATCCTTAAGTGAACCGGTTTAAGTTTTCTCAGATTAGTTGGTGTCTAAGGCAAAGTTTAGGGGTTGCGTAAAGCGCTCCGCAAGGAAAGAGGTACTTAATTGATCTTTGATCACCCTCTAGTACTATCCTTACCTGGCTAACTACCTGGTAAAATTTTAATCTTTTCATTGTAGGAGTTTTTGGTTAAGAGCTGGTCTAGTTGAGTTAGGCTAAACCCTATTATTAGAGCTGCTTGAAAAGTGAGTGCTTTGATTTGTTAGGATTTTTTTCTTTTTCTTTATCTTTTCATAAAAAAAACTAATTTTCTTTCTTTCCTTAAAAAAAATTTGTTTTGGTGTATGCAAACTTGGGTTCGGAATAATTCTCATCGTTTAATCCGTGTTGAACCAATTCAAGAAATGGCAAATCAACCCGTTCTTCAAGATATGTGTTACCCCACCAGAAATGAAATTCCATCTTGTATAAGACTCCCCGAAGTAAATGGAGCAAATTTTGAGCTTAGACCGTATTACATAAACATGCTTCCTAAATTCCTAGGTAATGAAAGAGAAGATGCATATATTTTTATCTCGGAATTTGAGGAAGTGTGTATTATGATTAAAATGAGAGAATTAACCGAAGATGCAATTAAGCTCAGATTTATTCCATTTGCCCTTAAGGACAAAGCTAAAAAATGGCTGTATAGCTTACCGACAAATTCCATCTCAACTTGGGAAGAATTTGTCACCGTTTTTCTTAAAAAAATTTTCCCTATTCATAAAACGGTAAAGCTTAGGAACATCATTCAAAACTTTAAAATTATCCCGGGAGAGCCATTCTGGAAATATTTTGACCGATTTAAAGGTCTTTTAATCCAATGTCCTCATCACGGTCTAGAAAAATGGTGACTGTGCCAAGTCATATATGAAGGATTGGACTATTCTTCAAAAACATCTTTAGAATCGATGTGTCAGGGAGATTTTATGAGAAAAAACGCAGATGAAGCTTGGGAATTTCTAGAGAGTTTATCCGAGAAAACAATGTAGTGGGAACACTGTGATGACAGGGTTTCATCAGTTCCCCAATCTAAGTCTAGTGGTCTTTCCCTGGAGTCAAACATTGCATCTGACGCGAAGATGGCGACGATTATGCGGAAGTTAGAAGCCTTAGAAGTTAAGGAACGAGCTCCAGCTCAAATCAATCATGTTTCTACCCCGAGTTGTCATAACTGTCAGTCTCCTACCCACATTTCAGAGGAATGCCCTCTCCTAGGAAACAACCATGCTTTAGAACAGATGAACGCTGCATTCCAACGCCCTAGAAATGATCCATTTTCTCCAACCTATAATTCAGGTTGGAGAAATCATCCCAACTTTGTTTGGAACCAAGGAAATTCTCATGGAAACCAAAACTTCATTCCCGCGTCGAACCAACAATTCCCTAGGGGAAACACTATCCCATTCAACGCACCAAACAATTTTCAACAAGCTAACCCAGTTTTTCCAACCCAACATCCTCATCCTCACCAGCCTACAAATCCTTCAAATTCTGATCATGGCAAACGTTTATGTGTCTTAGAAAAGGGTTTAGAAGCTATGATCAAAGCTTCTACACAAACTATCAATATGTTAACCCAATCATCCACCACTCTAAATTCCTTCATGCAAACTACCGGCCAAGTGCTCAACTCGAACACTCAAGCCATAGCCCAGTTAGAAACCCAACTTTGGCAACTAGCCACTGCCGTGAGTGAGAGAGAAAAAGGAAAATTCCCAAGTCAACCTGTTACAAACCCTAAAGACACTAGATCCAGTTCTAACAATCCAGCTCAATTGAATGCAATTCACACTCTGAGATCAGGGAAACAAATAGACAATCAAGTTAGAATACCACCGGATCAAACCCCTTCTCCCATCCAACACACTCCTTCCGATGAAGCAATTCCTTCCGATGATCAAAACGCTGAACTTGAGATTGAGCCTGATCTAGATAGGTATAGGCCCGTTGCCCCCTTTCCAGGTAGACTCAAACCTAGGAAAAACTCCCCGCAGGTCGAGAAAATCCTAGAAACGTTTAAACAGGTCAAGATCAACATCCCTCTCCTAGATGCAATCGAACAAATCCATTCTTATGCAAAATTCTTGAAGGACTTATGCACTAAGAAAAGAACCACCAATGTCCCCAAGAAAGTCTTCTTAGCTGCCAACCTCAGTAAAATTTTTTCGAAACCCATGCCGTTGAAATATAAGGACCCTGGTTGTCCCACAATTCCATGCGTCATAGGTAACACTTACATTGATAAGGCACTTCTAGACTTAGGAGCCAGCGTCAACCTCCTTCCTTATTCAGTCTATCAACAGCTAGGTGTAGGAGAGATATAGGATGTTCTAATCAAAGTTGGAGAGTTTATTTTCCCTGTTGATTTTATTGTCTTGGAAACATAGCCCGTTTCCAATCTCAAAAGTCAAATCCCCGTCATTCTAGGAAGACCGTTCTTAGTCACCTCAAATGCTTTGATAAATTGTAGAACCGGTCAGATGAAACTATCTTTTGGGAATATGACTGTCGACCTCAATATTTTCAACTTAGGGAGACAGCCTAGTGATCCATCTGATGAACCAATGGAAGTAAATTTCATTCAAGGAATATCTAGTGAACAACAAGAGGGAGAGTGTAAGTCTGATACAAATGCGTGTGATTTAATGATTGAGGAAATTTCTGATGACGAACTAGAGATAGAACCGCTAGTCAATCATGTTTTTGCTGTTGGCTGGCAACGAGAACCTTTGGAGATAGAACCCCGAGTCCAGCTTCGCCCATCTGTGGAGGAACCCCCTAAGTTAGAGCTCAAACCTTTACCTAAAAATCTAGAGTATGCCTACTTAGGGGAGAACAAATCTTTACCAGTTATCATCTCTTCTAATTTGACTACCAGTCAAAAGGAAGCTCTCTTAGATGTTTTGAGAGAGAATAGGGAAGCCATTAGATGGATCATGGCTGATATCAAAGGGATTAGTCCAACCATTGTTCAGCACCGAATCCATTTGATAGATGATGCCAAACCTACTAGAGATCCTCAACGTAGGTTAAACCCAGTGATGAAAGAAGCCGTTAGGAAAGACATTCTGAAATGTCTCGATCATGAGATCATTTATCCCATTTCTGATAGTTCATGGGTGAGTCCGGTCCAAGTTGTTCCAAAGAAATCTGGGATCACCGTGATCCAAAATGAGGCTAATGAGCTGATTCCTACTCGAATCCAAACTGGATGGCGAGTCTGTATTGACTACCGAAAACTCAACTTAGCCACTCGGAAAGATCACTTCCCTCTTCCTTTCATTGACCAAATGTTAGAGCGTTTAGCAGGACACGAGTTCTATTGTTTCTTGGATGAATATTTAGGTTACAATCAAATCCCTATCGCTCCCGAAGATCAGGAGAAAACCACCTTCACTTGCCCGTATGGAACATTCGCTTACCGACGCATGCCTTTTGGATTATGCAACGTAACGGCCACATTCCAACGTTGCATGATCAGTATTTTTTTTGACATGGTAGAGCGATTTCTTGAAATTTTTATGGATGATTTTTTCATCTTTGGTGACACATTTTCCCAATGTTTGCATCATCTTAAACTGGTCCTAGAACGGTGTAGGGAGAAAAATCTGACTCTTAATTGGGAGAAATGTCATTTCATGGTCAAACAATGCATTGTCTTAGGACATGTAGTTTCCAATAGGGGAATCGAAGTGGACAAAGCTAAGGTAGATCTCATTTCCAATCTCCCTCCTCCTAAAATAGTCAAAGATGTCAGATCGTTTCTTGGTCATGCTGGTTTTTACCGACGTTTCATCAAGGATTTCAGCAAAATTGCTAGACCCTTGACCAATCTCTTAGCCAAGGATACATCATTTGTCTTCTCTCCCGACTACCTCAAATATTTTGAATATCTAAAAAAGGAGCTAACCACAGCTCCTATCATTCATGCACCGGACTGGACCTTACCCTTCGAACTGATGTGTGATGCATCTGATTCTGCGATTGGTACTGTTTTAGGACAACGGTTTGATGGAAAACCGTATGTGATCTACTACGCCAGTAGGACTCTGAATGATGCCCAGCAAAATTACTTTGTCACAGAAAAAGAGTTTTTAGCTGTAGTCTTTGCCTTAGAAAAATTCAGGCCCTACCTCATTGGTTCCTTAACTAAAATTTTCACAGATCATGCCGTACTAAAGTATCTTTTGGCCAAAAAGGATGCTAAAGCACGGCTCATTAGATGGATTCTCCTTCTTCAAGAGTTTGACATTCAAATTCTTGACAGAAGTGGAACAGAGAACCCCGTAGCAGTTCACCTCTCTCGACTCCTAAATGCACCAACATCAACCGTTCCGATCAACGAGCATTTCCCTGATGAACAACTCCTACAAATCCAATTTGTCTCATGGTTCGCTGACATTGTGAACTACATAGTCATGAACCAGATCCCTTCTCATTGGTCCAAACAGGATAGATCCTGTTTTCTCTCCCAAGTAAAATACTTTTACTAGAATGATCCATATCTGTTCAAATACTATTCTGGTCAGATCTTTAGGAGGTGTGTTCCCACTTAAGAAACTAGGAGTGTTCTATCATTTTGTCATGAGCAAGCATATGGGGGCCACTTTGGCCTGAGAAAATAGCTAAAAAAGTTCTTCAATCTGGGCTGTATTGGCCCACTCTCTTCAAGGATTCATTCGAGTTTTGCAAAACCTGTAACCGTTGTAAGCTTTTAGGGAAGGTCACTAGAAGAAATATGATGCCCTTACAACCCATCTTATCTGTTAAACTTTTTGATCTGTGGGGTATCGATTTCATGGGACTATTTCCAAATTCCTTTGGAAATGTTTACATTCTAGTAGCCGTTGAATACATGTCAAAATGGGTTGAGGCGGTAGCTTGCAAAACTAATGACAACAAGGTCGTTGTCAAGTTTTTGAAAGAGAACATTTTTACCCGGTTTGGAGTACCCCGAGCGATCATCAGTGATAATGGTACACATTTCTATGACCGTTCTTTTGAAGCTTTGATGAGGAAATATTCCATCACACACAAATTGTCAACTCCTTATCACCCCCAAACTAGTGGACAAGTAGAGGTCACAAACAGGCAGATCAAACAAATCTTAGAAAAACAGTTAATCATAACAGAAAAGATTGGTCTATAAAATTGTGTGATGCTCTGTGGGCATATAGAACAGCTTTTAAGGCCAATTTGGGGATGTCACCATACACATTAGTGTTTGGGAAAGCTTGTCACCTACCAGTGGAGTTCGTACATCGAGCAATGTGGGTAATAAAACAGTTGAATTTTAACTCAGACTCGGCAGGTAAGAACAGATTGCTTCAAATAAATGAGTTGGAAGAAATTCGAAATGATGCATACATAAATTCAAAAATTTACAAAGAGAAAACCAAGATTTTTCATGACAAATCAATTTTACGAAAAAATTTCTCTCTAGGACAGAAAGTTTTATTGTACAATTCAAAATTACATATTTTTCCGGGAAAATTGAGATCAAGATGGACAGGTCCATTTTTTATCAAACAAGTTTTTTCACACGAAGCTGTCGAGATAGAAAATCCTAAAAATGGCAACATTTTTAAAATAAATGGTCAACGTTTAAAACCATTTTTAGAATTTTCTATGCTCGGAGAGGAAGAGGTGTTGGTTCTTCATGAACCTCATTATCTGTAAAAAAAAAGAGAAAAAATATTCTAAAAAAAGGACATATATATATATACATATTTCCTTAAAAATAAAGAAAACTATATACATATTTCCTCCTTTTGTTAAAAAAAAGAAAAAAAAATATACATATTTTCTCATTTTTTTTCTCCTTCTTTCTTCTCTTAAAAAAAATAAAAAAAAACAACAACAACAACAAAAATTTGAATAAATATCATAGGGTTTAAAAAAAGAATAATAATAATAATTTTTTTCTCTTATTTGATTTCTTCATCCTCATACTAACAGTAATTACAGATCATTATCATCATTGTCGACCGAACAAATGTAAGTTTTTCAATTCTTATCTGTTTTACTTTGTGCATCAGTGAATTTGCATTGAGAACAATGCAAAATTTAGTTGTGGGGGTGAGAAGTACATATTTTCCTCTTTATTTTATCTTTTTAGTTGCATTTTTGTCATTTTTTTTCTTTTCTTAAAAAAAATCATTATAAAAATATTGTCACTTGCCAAATTAATAGAGTTAAGTAATAATTGATCTAATTGATAGATTTTAAATTTTCTAATTCTTAGTTAGTGACATATTCAAGTTCACCTTTTATGATAACTCCAAATAAAATTCTTAAGAAATGATTTTTCAACTAGTATACTTTACTTAAGTCTTACCTTAGATTTTTAATTAAAAATAATGAAAGTTTTGCTTGTTTAACTTAAGAGTTGAAAATATTTTTTTTTCAAGTTATCTTGATTTACATATTTTTTTTCAGACTATATATACTTACACATATATATATTAAAAAAAACTAACCATATAAAAGAAGAGTGCGTAAAATGGGCACAAAAAAAACTCTTAAATTCAAAGTGATTCTATCTTATAAAGCCTAAGTTGACTGAGTAATTAAGTCCAAGGAGTATCTCTATACTTAATGACCTAAGCCCAATTGGGTTGGGATTCATTAGCCCAAAACTCGTTAAATGGTCACTTAGAAAGCCCGTTAAAATAAAAA
>BQKN01019859.1:1510-18802 GCA_022839385.1 Asparagus kiusianus | reverse complement strand
CTGTTATGTTGAGTATTTGCAGTTGCAGACCCCGGAGGCTATAAATACCCCCCTAGGGTCACTTCTGACGAGGATCGAGCATTTGTTAGAGCATTCCAGAGCAGAGAGAGCAGAGATCTAAGTTCTTAGAGTAATCCCTTGACATTCAGGCTTTGACTTGATTTCAAGAAGAACGACTATCTTACTTCGATAAGATATCGTTTCAAATTCTCGTTTCGATAAACGAAGTCAGAATCATAAACCCCCCTCTTCACGATCTGTGATTCGGTGGTCCACGAACCAAAGCGTTCCCGGCACAGGCAAAGAACCCACAAAAGCAGTGATCCAAACAACGATCCTGTGTTTATTTTCTCAAGAGTTGTAATTTTCACTTTGTTGTGTAAAAGAAGTCTTATAAAAAGACTATTTTTTTGAATTTTATTGTAATCGACTAAAGAGACAATGAATTCGACAACAAACTCAACTTTTACTGAAAACAGTATGTTCAGGATAACCTATGTAAAACGGAAAGTTTCTAAAGAATCCTGTGTAGGATATTTTTAGGATAACCCGAGGTCAGTTGATTGTTCTAAATAGAAACTGATCATTTGAATAATCCATTCTTAATTATTATGAAAATGATTAAGATCCTTTTACTGTGGATTATCTAATTGCTTCCAAGATAATTTAGAACCTTCCATTGTGACTTTCCAAACATTTTGTTGAGATGAGATCCAACGACAAAATACAGTTGGTCTTTCCTCACAAAACTCCTACAGTATGACTGCGGGTGAAGTTCGATGACTCACAACCTGCACCATAAAATCCCTCACCCATCGAATTAACTGATGGTGAGTCCACCAGAATCCGTCATATGTTAAAATCCTTCAAACTCCCATTGTATCTAATTTTAATACTCCCAATGTTAAAATTATGATACAATATCCAAAAAGTTCAATTTATTGATTCACAACAATCACTGAATCCTTTTATGTCAAATCCTTGTGTTTGACACCAAAAACTACCATTGAGTAACGGGTACAAGTCAACATTTCCATCGTTACTCGTACCACGGTTCTATTTCTTATTTGGTCAAACCTTCCTACAGTTAGGACCAAAGCCAAAATCCCCTCTCGATTCCTTTCATGAACGAGAGGTCCACTTTTAAAACTGAGATTCCTTTTTTATAAATGAAAGGACCTCAATTCCATTTGAACAATTTAGCCTATTAAAGATAAAACTGTCTCAACTCCCACTTGGTCAAACCTTACTATAGTTAGGACCACAACCAAAATCTCCTCTCGCTTCATTCCACGAACGAGAGGTCCACTTTCCAGTTAAATAATCAAACCTTATGACAGTTAGGATTATTCAAACCAGTTCAGATTCTCTAAGCGGAGATCCCACTTCGAATTTCCTTTGCACCAGGAGATAGAATATAAAATTATTCCTCTTCGATTTTGGGTTTATCTTTACCAACAAACAAGAGACCAAGAGATAGAATATAAAATTATTCCTCCCCGATTTTAGGTTTATCTCTACCAACAAATAAGAAACCAGAAGATAGAATATAAAATTATTCCTCTCCGATTTTGGGTTTATCTCTACCAATAAACAAGAGACCAGGAGATAGAATATAAAATTATTCCTCTCCGATTTTGGGTTTATCCCTGCTAACAAACAAAAGACTGGGAGATAGAATATCAGATTCTTCTTCCCTGATTATAGGTTCGTTTTCTATCAAGAAAATGTAACCTAGTTGTATTTCAAAATCCACGCCACTCACGCGTGGGGGACGTTATCTCAATCCCTTATTAGAGATAAGCATGCATCTAACATGTAGCCTACATATTCAATATTATAGTTCAAAGTCTAAAAGAGTCTAATTCTTTTAGCCTAACGTTATATGTGAAACAGAGCTAGATAATTCACATACTAGCCCGACTCAAACGGTAATCAGTAAAGACACCCCAAATTCGTTAACGGCTGAGGATTTGCCAAAAATCCTATAAGTATTATGGTTACTTATTTTTTTAAACAAGAATGAGTAATCATAATGAAATTCCGATAAACAAAAGAGCTCACTTCATTCATAAGAAAAACTCTTTAATATGGCAAAAGATGTCATTACAGAATAAAACTGTTCTTTTTAATCTAAACGTAACTTGTAATTACAAAATTGCTCTTCAAGCTTTGAGAGCGCTTCTACGTAAGTTTGTTCGAATTTAACTTTCAGGTTAGCTCTTAAGGATTCTTCACTGGTGTTCCGAGCTTGGAAGACTTCTTGTTCCATCTCAGTAAGCTTCTTATCCTGAAGTTCCAGCTGTTGGAATAAATCTTTTTCAACACGTTCAGCTTCAACCAAATCGAGTTTTAGAATACTTTCGGCGTCCTTGGCTTCTACAAGCTCCTGTTCCAAGCAGGCTATATGAGCATGGCGTAATTCTAAGGATTGGAGCAAATCAGCCTTTGCCTGCATCTTTTTAGTGATACCCAATCTCATTTAGGTTACACGATTTCTTAACTTTTGAAGCTCGAGCTCTGCTGATTTTTGCGAAGCGTGCCACTCTTGCAGTTTAAGTTCTATTTGAGTTGATACATAAGAAGAGACACCGCCGGTCTTAAAGTCCCTCAGTTGTTCAAATTGTTGTTTCATCTGAACTAGATAGACTTCGATAGAATCAGCCAATTCAGGATATCCATCTTTTCTAATTCCTGCTATATGGCGATCAAGCGATCTCCTAAAGCTGTCGAAGGATGACCCATGATGAAGAATTCTATTAATCATGAGGTTCAAGAAATAAACAAAGCTTTGGATGTCTGAACAGATAAACACCTTATCCAGATCTTCATCGGACGTTAAAGTTTTAGTAGACTCAAGTAATATTGAAGGAGGCACTGCAATAAGAGGAAAAGAAATAAGTACTCGAAAGAATACTTAAGTTAATGCTCGAAACTTAAAATCCAATAAAAAAAATACCAAAGTCAATAGCAGAGCTTTCAACATGGCCTTCTCTCCCCAATGATGTCTGTCCGGCTTCTTGAGCAACCAAAGTTGATTCAGGATAGCAACCGTCGACGTACCCGCTACATCAGTTGACGGGACAATCGGAACATGTTTCAAGATCGAATCCGAATCTATGAAATTTTCTGGGGGAAGGACTAAAGATTCTACAAGAAAGAAAAGGCATAATGAGTACGTAGGAATATGAATCAAAAGTTTAAAACAAGCGATGGAAAAAACTCACCAGTCCTAGATGCGGCAGCTGTTGATGTACCAACTTCATCAGTTGGTCTCGTTTTTGTTGCGACAGGACTAATTTGAGGGGTGACAGCAACTTCTATCATCATGGGGTCTATAGGAGTGAGAGGTTGAGATTCAAGTATTGACGACTGAATGTCGGCCTCGGTTCCTATTGACAACAAGAAGTCACGACCCTCGGGCTGATCAAACCTTCTAGTGATTATAGCAGTATCGGTCTCGGTAATCGGTCCTATAATTCGAACACTTATATGATTAGTCAAAGTTGAATAAAAAAAATTAGAAATTATGAAATAAAAGCCTTACTCTCAGAAAAACACGCTTCGGTTGGACAACCTCCAACGGTTGATTTTGTAGCCGCACCAGGAGCCTTCTCCGATAACAAATCAGAGATGTATTGATGGTCGTCCTCCGAGAGATCAAGATGAAGATTATGCTCGTTGAAATCCTCGACTTCAGCAGTGTGAGTGGGTTCTCCTCCAGCTGATTGACCCATTATGGCGTCTACAGAATGTGTTGGTTCATAAGTAACACATATACTTAGATGAATTTACACAAGATGGAGATTAGTTTTCTCTTTGTTAACCGGGACGGATTCGAGAGCTCCACTACTTGTACCCGCTCATTTTAGTTTAACTAAAAGGAGACAAAGTGCACAAGTCATTAGAATAGGCACGCGTTCTGAATCATTCATCTTTCGGAATTGCCTTCCAAACGGAGAAAGATCCGTACCTACGTTTGAAGCCGAGGGGTTAGCATCAAAAATTGTTGGAACACCAGCGGTTTCATCTTTAAGCGCATCGTGCATTTGTTGAACGAAGTTGAGTTCCTCAGCTTCCATACCGCCGGGAGAAGCAGTGTCAGCCTAAAATTCTCCCTCTTTTTGACTCCCTACAGAAATTGAGCACGAGATAAGTTTGAGTGTTAAGAAATATAAGAGCAATAAAGTGAAAATAAAGACGAATCGTTACCTTGTTCGTCTGAGGAAACACTGTGGGCAAATGTCTCCTCTAAAGCGGGAAGACGAGCACGTGGCTTAGAGACGGCCTTCTTCCGTCTTTTTAATGGACGCGCTTCATCTTGAACCCTAGATCTTTCGTGATGATGTTTGGTGCGTAACTCAGTTCTGGAAGGGACTTGGGTTTGAGTTTTAGTTGAAGATTGTGATCTTTGCCGACGAGCAAGAGGCACTGTATCTTCTTCCTCCTCTTCATCTCCACTGAGGACCTCTACCGTCATGCGATTGGGTTGCGTCATAACGACCCTCTGCCTCCTTCTCTTCGGAGCGTCTTGGGGTCGAGCTGGATTAGTATGTTGAGCCCTATGAGCGATAGAAGGGTTTACATATCCTCTTTCAAAGAAAGAGTCCGGAAGACCAGTCGTCTCCTCTTCAGTTGCTTCAGAACTTGATCCAATCTCATCCGCCCTCTCGGAAGTCTCGGTCTCGTCAGTCTCAAACTCTTCTTCACTATCAGCTGGGCGAGCAGGTTATTTTCCCTTTCTGGATGATTCAACGACTTCTTTCCTTTGAGGTGATAGCACAGTTTCATGGACTATTTCTGTTGCCCGTTGGGAGGCTCTTTCTTCCTCTAGTTTGGATATCCTCCTCTTTCGAGCAACAGTACTAGCATCTATCAGCCAGTTACAGTAAAGAAAAGTTATCTGTAGAGGAGGTGTCTCTAGAGGAGGTCAAACTTAGCATTTGTACAATCGACGATGCTCCAGAACCAGGCTCTTGCCCCATCAATGAGTCCACCTCGAACCCTAAGATGACGGTTCGGGTTGCCAACATACAGTTGATCATAACCGGATTGACGAGCGAACCGACATGGAAAGTAAGGTTCGATGTGACAGACGTCCCTCATCCTGAATATCAGATAATCTGGCCGGATGTTCATCAACCATCTGAAACAACCGACATCGAAAGTTGTGCGATTCTGCCTGGGTTCTTCAGCATCCAATAGAGTTGCATTGTAAGTCCCAGAGAATTGAGGGAAACAAGGAAAGAACTCCCAGTACTTGTGAATTTTAAATTGTCTAGTTATGTCCAGCCACCGATGTTTGACCCATTTACAACCTTCAAGAGTCTGTAGTAGAGGGAGGCTTGGATCCACCGTCGCAGGAGCCTCCATTAAATCTGGCTGGTGAAGTACAAACCAGGTCATCAAATAGGTGTAGGGTAGTTCCAGCTTCGGGACAGATACTCCAGCGGATGGTTTCTTTCCTTCTTGAGTAAATACAGAAGCCAATTGCCGCAATCCACTATGAATATCAGCTACCATTGCAGGAAGTAAAGATAACTTACGACCTGTGGCTAATTGAACGGCCGGGTATAACACTTTGATCGGCATCGCATTAGAAGGTTGGTGAGGGACAACACACCTCTTCAACCATATGGCCAAAAAGCCAGCTAATAGGATGGTTGAATTGATCGGAACGCTGGCTTGCCACAAATAAGAACGGAATTTGGTACCGTGAGGAAAGCCGTCTTCTGAGCGGGAAGGGTAGGATTGTGCGTTAGTCTTCTCCAACAACTGGTTAGTCTCATTCGGAGTTAAGGGGAGTAGTCTACACACCTCTTACGAACGGCTCTTAAGATTCTTGAATAAATAATCCACGAATTGTTTCAAGCTAATCCGGGAAGATTTCTTCTTAGCTCTAGTCTCCATTTCGATGATAGCTATGTGATAGTGGCATGTCAACTCCAATAAGGTGTCATAAGTCACTGTTGACCGATCCTTCATCCTATTCAGTTGACTGACAGTTAGGAAAAATTCTTGCTATGGGACGTCACTTATAGGCAGCCTCGATACCTTTATCATTTCATGTAACGGTAGTCCAAGTTTCCCGTTCTTGGTAAAGAAAGTGTTGGTGTCGGGATTGTAGATCTCAAACAAAGCGAATAAGTGATCCACGCGAATCTGCAGACCGTACATGCTGGCGCGAATCGGAACTGACAACCCTAACTCTGCTAATTCTCGCCCCAATCGATTCAATACATATCGGGTCATTCTTGTCCACCACTTATCTCCAAAATAATGGACCCATCCATAACATCTGAACTTCTTGATAGGAAATTCTTTTCCCAACACAACTAACCTGTTCTTCATGGTGTTTGCCTATGTCGCATTTTCATTTTGGGGCAGATTATCTTGGCCTAAGACACCAGGATGAAGTCCTCGCACAGAAGCTCTGTCACTAGAACTTGGGGTAGCCTCTTTCCTAATGAAACCACAGTGGACGCGCTCGTGATTTTCGGTCAATCTCCAGAACACCTCCTGACCAACTACCAAATTTATGAACTTTAAAAGTGAATGCTCACGAGGAATCCAGGGTAGGTATAAGAAGGTCGACCCACTCGCATGCAACCACTGCGCAGGTCTACAAGAAACGACTGCTGGGTCTTTTATAGAATCACCGAATAGGAAATCTGGTTTCCTTATGCACTGATTCGAATCTTGCTCTGAAATCAAATTCGCGTCTGTGATTAACCGTCACAGAACACGACAACTACCTCATCGCATGAATTCCATGGCTCCTTCGCTGTAGTCCGAGTTGAACTAGGGAGATGACTCAATTAACGGAATTCCTTCATAATAGGAGTGGGTGGCACTACTTTGACCCGTGACCTCACTAGCGGTGAAGATTACAGAAGAAAAATGGACTGACAAAGAAAAAGTACCCCTAAATTGTGTAAGAATAGTCCTAAAATTTTAGAGAAGGTGGTGTATCTTATTCAATATAATAGAATCGCCATCTCGTAACAGGTGTGACGATTTTCATTTACCGTACGTATAAAAGAGATATGTGTTACTATACACGAGCATTATAACGGCATATCAGAACCTTTCGACATACGTGGGATAAAATGAAATCGCCCCTGTATACTCTGAAGTGTGTTTTGTCCAAGCAAAACAAACACTTTCCAGCGTCGATCCTCTCAAAGGAGGATATCGGCTCTTCTCGAATGCATCTCAAAGGATGACAAACGAGGGCTTACATACAAATACGGATATATACGTATGAAATTGATAAGATACGATAGTTAAATTCATAAAAGAGTGGAAGAAATATACCCCCAAACGAGGCAGCAACAGTATCAGTCTCCACGGTAGTTGGGACAGTCGAACGTCCTTGGGGAACTCGAGATCTTCGCGGTGACATGATGAAAATATGATCCCTGTCGAAATCCAACGAGAAAGTTAGGGTTTTGAGTATAGAATCGGCAAAAATATCGCAACATACGCATGCATGGGATGGAATTAAAGAAAAATTAAGACTTCAACAGTTAGAGGGAGAGCAAACCTAGTAGAATCCTTCAAAATCCGAGTGAAATCTCCCCAAATAAGAGCTCCACCCAAATCAGAAACAAAGAGAAGAAGAAGAGGCCGAAAACTCACTGAAAATTGCTGGAATTTCACCCAAAAAATTGCTGAAAATTGACGTGAAGAAAAACCCCTGGAAAAACCCTAAGTCGGGGTTTTATACCCCTGACTTAGCAGTCCGAGACAGTATTCACTGTCTCGGACAGCAAGACAACATTCACTGTCTCGTCGTGTGAGATAGTATTAACTGTTTCGCAACGCGAGACAGATAACACTGTCTCGCTGAGCGATACAGTGATGATTGTCCTGGGCAGAATTTGCCACTTGATGGTGCTTGTCACCCTAATTCAGATACTCCAACCGGTACACGAGTCTAAACTGTTTTTCTACATTCGAGAGGAAGTTTTTGAGAATATTACTCAGAATATTCTTAAGGATAACCTGACGATCTCCCAATGGGTATATGAGGTTAAACTATTTCACGAAAACTCAGAAAAATACATGAGTATAAACTGTATTCTTATGAAGACTGATACAGTGATAAGCAATCCAGTATTAATTTAGCGACAAAAGCTGAATTCACAAGTACAAATTCCAGCTTCAGTTCAAGATCTCGACAACGTCAGACGATAAACATAGTACCGGAAGAATCTTAGCTATTCTACAAAGCACTGAATAGATTGAGAAATAAGGAGGTCAAGAGTTGAAGCCATTTACGGGTCCTTCTACACGATCTACTCAACCAATTATTGAAGAGACTGTGAGTCAGACCTGTCTTATCTAAAGTGTCCCAGACCCCTTTATAAAAGGATAAGTCTGGAATACTTTGGAGGGGGTATCTGTAGGCGTCAAAAAATACTGATAGATATCCAAACACAGCTCAAGGCAACGAGAGTGTCATCCAAAGATCGCAAAAGATGACCTTATACTGTCTCAAAAGAATCGAGATAGTGTCAACTGTCTCACACGTGAGACAATACAGACTGTCTCGCTGTGCGAGATAGTATTGACTATCTCGCACGCAAGACAGTATTGACTGTCTCGCACGTGAGACAGCTCTGAAATATTCAAAATAACTGTTGACACATGTCCACCAACTGATTACGAACGTGGGAAACATCATGGGTGAGAATCACGTGGAAAACTGTCAAAATAACGGATTTTAGAACATGGGGAAGCAGTTACAGAAGAAACCGTCGGGCGGTTTAAGATTTTCGAGACAGTCTTTATTGTCTCGGAAGCTAAGACAGTCTTAACTGTCTCGGCCGTCGAGATAGACAAGACTGTCTCGCAGTCAAAATCCATTCATAACGTGGTATTTTTAGTTAAATGTCCCAGGGGCTATAAATACCCCACTAGGGTCGTTATTTACAGGAGATCTGAGATCTGAGTGCAGATAGAGTAGCAGACTTGAGTTATTTGGGTGATTCCTTGAGATTTAAGCTTTGACTTAATCTTGAGAAGAGTGTTCATCTTACTTTGATAAGATATTCACTGATTTTCATTCTTGCTTCTAAACGAAGGAAGAATACCAAAGACTCTCACGATCTGTGAATCGGTGGTCTACGAGTCAAAGCACTCTCGGCACAGGCAAAGTCCTACAAAATAGGAATCGATAAACAATTTCTGTGTTATTTTCTATAGAGTTGTAATTTTTCTTTTATTGTGTAAAAGAGGTCGTATAAAAAGGCTATCTTCTTTTTGAATTCGTTTTAATCGATCGAAGATATAATGAATTCCACAATAGCTTCAACTTTCGATGAAAACAACCTCGAGCCACTAAACGAGCTTTTTGACGTTCAATGGTACCATCGGGACGAAACTTGACCTTATAAACCCATTTATTGCCAACTAGAAAGATGCCAGGGGGACATGGAACAACTTCCTAGGTATATGTTTGCTGAAAGGCCTAATATTCCTCAGCCATAGTCCGTCGCCACTCTGGAAATTGAACGGCCTCTTGAAAAGAATTTGGCTTAACTGTAGTATGAATGGCAGCAAGAAAGGTATGAAAGATAGGTGAATAGGAAGTAACCGAAGCATACCGTGCAGGCATGACATGTGGGCGTTTTCCTCGACGAAGAGCAAGAGGAACCTCAGGCGAGGGAGATGCTGGCACATGTGTGTGGAGGTCAACAGTATTTTCTGGGGTGGGTGTCGTGACCACGGGATAGGAATCAGATGGTTGAAGAGAAGGCTTAGGTGAGGGTGAGTCAACAGAAGGAGATGGAGAGATTTCAGGGAGATCTCGAAAGGAGAATTGAGGTAATGAAATGGGTGATGCAGCTGGCGGAGAAGCACGATCAGTAGTGTAGAGGAAGTTGAAGTTATCAGAAGCAGAATAAAATGGAGAATCCTCTTCGAACTGAACGTGTCGAGATATATGAACTCGACGAGGTGCAGGATCATAACAACGATAACCATGATGTTTCAAACTAATTCCTAAATAGACACAGAGAATAGCTCTGGGAGACAATTTATCACGTTCGTGAGAGGGCAGAAGAACGTAACAACAACAGCCAAAAACGCGGGTCAGATCATAACGAGGAGGATGAGTATAGACACGGCTATGAGGAGTAGTGCCGGAAAGAGAGCTAGATGGAGTGATATTAATAGCATGAGCAGCGGTGAGAATAACCTCAGCCCAGAAACGATGAGGAACAGAGGAAGAAATAAGCATGGATCGAGCGATATCAAAGATATGACGATGTTTGCGTTCAGCATTACCATTTTGCTCATGAGTGTAAGGACATGACTGTTGAAAGATAGTTCCGTGAGAGATCATGGTAGAGCGCATGGCAGATGATAGATACTCTTTGGCACAGTCAGAATGAAAAACTTTAATATGAGCTTACTATTGAGTGAAGACCATAGTAGTGAAGGCTTGATAAGCAGCAAGTACGTCAGAGCGATTTTTAAGTAGGTAGACCCATGTATAACGAGAGAAATCGTCGATAAAACTAATATAATATAAGTAGCCAGATGAAGAAGGCAGAGGAGCTGGCTCCCAGATATCGGAATGGACCAAATCAAATAAGGAAGTGGAAACAGATGTACTGGTTGGAAATGGTAGAGCAGTGAATTTAGCTAATTTACAACCAGTACATGACTCAATATAAGAACGAGAGGATACGGGACCAAGTACTCTGGACTGGATAAGACTCTCCGGCCTTTTATAAGACACATGACCAAGTCGTCTATGCCATAAATCTGCGGAAAGTATGGTAGAGGATTTTGGACTTACAGAAGCAACAAGAGAACGTGGACGTATGGACTCTGGAAAGTGAAGATATTCCAGAAAATATAGTTTGTGTCTCTTACGATCGGCCCCAACAGTCTTGCCCATCTGTGGACCCTGCACAACACAAGTAACAGAAGAAAACGAGACAAGTAGGCCATCCATACATAAGGAGCTAACAGAAATTAAATTCAAACACAATTGAGGAGCCACATAGACCGGGCCAAGAGTTTGACGACCAGATGGGTCAGTTTGCGGGGTGATAGAGCCATACTGAGTGATAGACAAATGTTTTCCAATAGCCGTGTAGATAGGGAGAAGAGAAGAGGAAGTGAAGACAGAAGATAAGAGGGAGACATTACGAGTCATATGAAAGGAACAACCAGAGTTAAAAATCCAGAGATCATTCATACCAGAGGCCGAAGTGTTGGCTGAAGACCCAGCAAAACGCATACCAGAGAGTCGTGCAGTAGATATAGAAGCTTTATGCTGAAGAACATCAATTTGACGACGAATATCAGAGAATTGTGTAGCAGATGGAGAGGTGGTATGATGAAGAGCCGCAATTTGACGGCTAATATCTGCAATAGCTTGAAGAACCTCAATTTGACGGCGAATATCTGTAATAGCTTGAAGACCCTCAATTTAACGACGAATATCTGTAATAGCTTGAATGGTAGGGTCTGAAGTGGTAGATGACATAACATTGACTAGTAATCCTGGTGCAAAAGAGGATCGGGACCGAGGGGATCGCTAACTACGGTCAGTTCCTGAGGAACGTAACTCAGGATGAAGCTGGAAACATGTCTCAAAGTGGTGTCCCTCCTTCTTGCAATATGTCTAAAAGGGCTTAGACCGAGCCTGAGAAGCAGGTGCCAGTGAAGAAGCCATAATAGCAGCAATTCGATGTTCAAGATAATAATCCTTTAACGAAACCCGAAGGTTTAGCTGTAAGAACCCGAAGGTTAAATTTGAACCCGAAGGTTATATATGACTGTCAATTCTAAGAAAAAGAAGTAGTCGATGACCAAGGTGGCCCGAAGATCGGCCAGATCTGATGCTCACGCCGGAGACCCACAACGTATCAACGCCGATGTTGAGACGGCGATGCCGTTACTGACTGTGAAACGACAATTTTAAGACCAAGAAATGGTCGAGAGATGGCTTGAAACCGCAATTTTAGGCCGAGAGACGGATTGAAACGGCGATGCCGTTAATTTGAGACCGAGAGACGGTTTTGAAAAACGGCGATACCGTAAACTTGAGACCAAGAGATGGTCTTGAAACGGCGATGCCGTTAAAATAGAACCCAAAGGTTTAAAATAGAACCCGACGGTTAGAATGAAACCTGAAGGTTTAAAAATATAACCCCGAATGTTAAAATGGAACCAATGGTTAAACGAGAATGCAAAATGCGTTAAGAGGCCGCAAAACGACAATGCCAAAAATCTGGCAGAGGAACGCAAAAAAAAGCGTTAAATGGTTGCAAAGCACCAATGCCAAGATTTAGCAAAAGAACGCAGAAGCATTAAAATTTTTTTTATTGGAAGAGAAATAATAACCCTCGCTCTGATACCATGTTAAAGTAAGAGAGAGAGAATCTTAGGTAAATTTCCCTTAAATTGAATATTGAGTATGCACATATATTTATACAAGTAGTGGAGGGTGAGGTGTGTTCTCACAACCAATGTGGGACTAAACCCACTACTATTATTATATGTAGGAAAAAATTGCAAGGAAGAGAATAAAAGAAATTTGATTTTGATTCCTTTAAATCTCGATTACAACTTGATTACAAAAGAGAAGAAAACAAATTGGGTTTTCTCCTTTGTTTAAAACTGGGTTCTTCTTGGTAGCGATGGAATGCCTCCTTCGATTGCTCGCGTCGAATTTGCTCTCCGTTGACGATCCGACCGTCTCTTATCTCGTGGGAAAAATGAACTTCTGTAGGAAGTTTTATATGTAACTCTCGGATGAGTTTAAGAACTCTTGAACGAGTTTAAACTCTGTAGATAGAGTTGTTAGAACCGAAAATTCGGTTAATGATTAAGCTATTATCTGTTGTCGAAGAATCCTCTCAGATTTGATTTCTGAGATTAATTCAAAAATCTTATCTTGAAAGATTTAGTTGCTGCTGCTGTTGAATCACCGAACCTGAGTGGTTGAGATCCTCCAGAATTCGCCTCCGCTGCTAACTCCTGTTTAGATTCTGAGAAATCTAATCTCCAGAATCCAACCCGTCCGCCTTTAACTCAGTTGAGTTTGTTGAGTTTATATAGGAGGATAAGAGGTGTAACTGCCCTCTAAATCCGCTCCTATGTGGGCGTGATTCCCTCGGATCGTGGGAAACAGTTCTGAAACCGTTCGACTTGTGTTTGAACAAGTCAAACGCCCAATTTGGCATTCAGAACCCAACTTCGTGTCTTAGGATTGAGACGCGAGGTTGGGTGTTAGCTGAACATTGATAAACGCGAGGGTCGCTCACGTTTTGGCTTGTCGCCTACTTGGTGACGCGGGGGTCGGTGTGGGTTGAACTCCCACGAACGCGAGGGTCGCTCACGTTAATTTGTGACTTGGAAACGCGGGGGTCGCCTGCTGTTCCATATTTGTGACGTGGAGATGACTTCCGCGTTTTAGAAAAAGTTTGTTGACTTGTAACTTCTTCTGTAAGGTGTTGCAAAGACCGTTGTTCTGTAATCCTCGCTTTAGCTGTGGTGGAGTGTGAAAGTCGTCAAATTGTAACCTTCACTGTAGATTGTGAAGACTGCTGAATAGAGTTTCCATCAGTTGTCGGAAGTGTCGTCGAATTGTAACTCTTCTCGATCTTATATGAAAAGGCTTCCATTTGCAGTTTCTTCGTTTATCGACCCGAAAATTATTTGATTGTAGCTTTCGTTGTAGGAGCTTAGACGGGAATCAACATCCATGGTGTCTTCTAGACGAATATTTGCCCACAGCTCTCTACCAAGCAATTCACCAACTAAGTCCAACCTTTTATTTCTAAAATCATTACACTGCTCATCAGCAACTCTATTAATCATGCTGTTGTTGCAGCCATCAAGATCAATCATCTCAGAAATGAGGTCGCGTTTGCGGTGATCGTGGAAGTCGTTTGATTGTGACTTCCGTTATCGGGGCTTGTTTTAATCAGCTACCCATTGTGATTTTTAGACAGCCTACAGAACCCCCTCCAAAGTTTTCGAAAGTTCACGGTTGACTGAGACGAATTTTCGGAATACTTTGGATCCCAAAATTTAGTGGACTGATTACTCACTTCGTCTGATCGAGCCAGCTAATTTCAATGTTGTTGACTGTAATCTATCTGTGCTTCTTCAACAGACTCCCCTGCGGAGTCACCAATTTCTCCTTGGCTTTGGTCGCCTTGATGATTGCTGCTAGCTCTTATTTATCTGGGGCCGTGTCATAGCCTTGGTAGTCAGAGAGCTGCCATTATAATAATCCAATGCATAAACAGTTTATGCATTTGAGAATTGGAACGCGTGGGTGAGCCCAGCGTTTTGAAATTTCAACTGACCCGAACGCGAGGGTCGGTTCGGGCGGGATTCTGACCTCGAATCCCATTTGTTATGATTTGACAGCCTGTCCAGCTGTCTATAAATAGACCGCTTTAGGTCAAATCAGAGTCATTCGACTCTTCTTGAAATTCTAACGAAAATTTTCGTTCTCTTCCTCCGGCGACGACTGTTCATCTCCTCCGACGGGATCTCATGGCACCCAAGAAATCCGAAGCTCCTCGTTCTTCCCGATCTGACGCCGCTGCGGCTCGAGAGTCGGCATCATCAGCGCCGGCCGGCGGCGCTGCCGCTCAGGCGAACATGCCGCCTCACCTTCCTTTGATCGGTGGTAAGTATGGACTTCGTGGTCGTTGAACTTGCATCGGCAAGTTTTGGTCTTTGGACCCAACGAGGAAACTCGTTTCAGATGACGCGGGGCTAGACTCCGTCGCTTGGTGTTTCTGACGCGAGGGTCGACCTTCGTGTCTGAATTTTCTGACGCGAGGTTTGACCTTCGCGTCTGACTTTTCTGACGCGAGGTTCGACCTTCGCGTTTGAACTTAGTTGACGCGGGTGTCGACCTTCGCGCCTGGCTTTTCTGACGTGAGGTTCGACCTTCGCGTTTGAATTTAGTTGACGCGGGTGTCGACCTTCGCGTCTGGGCTTTGCTTTTGATTTAGCTGATTTTTCTTCGTTTTGCAGTGCGTCATACCAGCGAACCTCTTCTTTTTCGCCACCATTTTGGACATGTAGGTGGCGTGGACATAAACATGACATTCAACTCGCGCCTAGAACTCCCAGTTTTCAGAATTAGGGATAAGAGTCGCGCAGAGTTAGTCACAAAAGCTTCTCCCGAGACTCTTAGGACATTGGTTACGGACGCTAAGTTTGAGCACACAAACCGTAAGCCAATAGTCAAACCTGGATTCCTCTTCGGGGACTTTGTTGACTTTGACGCCGACACCGCTTATGACGGGAACTATAAGTGGCTGCGGAAAGTTGGAGACCGCAACCTTTTCTTACCCAACATGGAGAGAATGTTCCCTATATCTTATTTCCAGTGTGCATCCGTCCCGAGACACATGGATTGGCCCTTGGTTAAGGATCAAGACGGAGTTGCTCTTGGAAATTTGACTTTCCATGGAGTCCGCTTAGCAGGTTATGGTCGACAAGTGACTGTTTTGCGACCAGGTTTATTCGCTAAGGAGTATCCCCTTGGCGAAGTGGCTAGTCCCGCGAGGACTTTTGTTAGGAGATTTGTAGAGAAGAAAGGGGAGTTTCCCGCGCAAGGATTCAGAACTCCTGGCTGGGTTCATTCTCCAGTGTCAGGGTGGTGGACCCGGATGACCAAGTTTGTTTTAGACGAACTGGATGCGCCTCTCTCCCAGGCTGGTTTGAAAGTTCCTGTGCGGGCCACTAAATTCGGAATGGTCCAGAGTCACTTTCACTTTTTCTCTATACTGGAGAAGTATAATCCTGATACTTGCACTTTCTTCACCCCTGTGGGGGAATTAGGCTTCGCTCTTCACGAGATGCACGAAGTCTCGGGTCTTCTTCTTGGAGATTTGCCGTATGAAGAATTTGTTCCGGGATCGGCAGAACTTCAACTTTTAAAGAAGGCCAGCCCCGAAATTTACGACACTTTGTGGGAAGTCATGTGTCACTTCCACATCTGTATGTAGCTGACGGGGGCCCGCGGAAGCGGTATTAAACAGGTGTCTTAGGCGGAATATCTATTCCAGAACTTGGGCAATAAGGGAGGCTTAGTGACCCGATTGCCTGCAAGCACCTTAGAGGAGGTTCAGGCTAGGATTGATGATGCTACCTCCCACTACACCAATGAGGCCAAGGAAGATGTTTTCCCAGCCCATACAGAATTCGAGAGTTTCCATTACCAAGCTCTGCTTCCTATCTCTGATACGGCGCTTTTGGCTGGGTATTTGATGCTGTGGCTCAAGCGGTGCGTCGTCCCGACCAAGCCGATCGATGCTCTCGCTATTGAGGTGATCTACCCGCCGTCCTTCTAGCCCATGGGAGGCCTGTGAGCCTCCTCAGTGCTATGGTGGGTTGTCTACAATTCGGATTGAGGGAGTTGACTTCGGACTTCGTTGACACTACAGAGGTGGAGTCCGAGGGTCGCAAGACTTTCAAGACTCCCACTCCTAGGGTGCCAATGCCATATACTTATTTGATGGCTTGGTACGTGCTACACTGCCCTTCGTTGATGAGTGCAGCCTCTGCCCCAGGAGATTCATTCATCCCATTCATACAGAGATTAGAATCTGCGAAATGGGAAGGGGGATACATGGTTAGGATTCACCAAATCCTAACGCGAGACACCAACTTCCATATCTACCGATGTTTCCCCGATTTTGAGGGCGGTATCTACGGTGCGGAATATCAAGACGTAGCAGGCCCTAATGGATTCACTCAGCTCAACGGAGGTGTTTTCCATTGGCTTCTCTCCATTAGGCCAGGCTACTTAGTCTTCCGGCAAGGCGTCAACTGCTTCGTTGAGCCCTACCAACCTTATAGATTTGCCCGGCAGTTTGGGTACGACCAAGTGTACGTCGGTAACCCTCGTCCTCAACTATCGGTCGTGGGCAACTTGTATGAAGGAGCTAGGGCTTGGTATTATTCTGTGGCAGGTTGTACCAAGGCCGTTTTCAGGCTTCCCCACAAAACTGCCAACTCCTACACCTCCATAAGCTTCTGTAATTGGTATCACGCAGCGTCTCAGATTCCCAATTACAACATAAATACATCGTGTCTGAAAGAGATCAGGCACATGTATTCTTTGAGGAGGGGGTCAAAGACGTCCCGTTTGAGAGGGATTGATGAGTTCTTAGCCGTTGAGGACCAGCCTGTTGGGCAGGAAGAAGAACAAACAGCTGAGCCTGTTCCAGAAGAAGAACAATGTGCGGCTGAGCCTCCCATTACGAGAGCGATGGGGAAAAGAAAACTTTCTGCAGA
>BQKN01019848.1:2262-18093 GCA_022839385.1 Asparagus kiusianus | reverse complement strand
GGTCTTGATTCGATTCCCTGAATCTTCATTTGGCAGTAGCTCCGCTTTGGTGTTTGAGTTCAAGTCCGTTTTGTTGTTGGACGACTCGTTAACTTTCCGAACCGTTGGTTTGGTCCCGCACGCGAACGTATTCCGTTGCTTGCGTGCCTCGTCGCTCGAATGTCCGTTGTTTTGTCGAATCATCGTGCTGAGCTAAGCTAAGGGACCTATAGGCAATTTTATATGCCTACAACGCTGTTCGACGGAAAGGGTTCATCCACTCAACACCTAATTTACTTTAAGTCCCATCTGGATGTGATCTCTGGCAATGAACCTTTGATGGTACGGTCATTCGTTAGCACCCTTCGTGGGGCCACCTTTGATTGATACCATCGTCTTAAGTCAGGAAGTATCAACAACTAGAAAGACATGAAAAACTCGTTCCTTAACAACTTCTTCAATGATGATACTGAAGTGTCGATTGGAGCCCTTTTGGACGAGAAGCAAAAGGACGGGGAGTCAGTTGATAGCTTTGTTAAGCGCTTCCGCAATAAGGTAATGAATTGTAGGGATCCTGTCACAGAGGAATTCATATTACAGACATGCCACAACAATCTCTCCATTAATGTACTAGAAGCCCTGGGGGTCGTGCCATCCACAATATGAAAAGAATTAAAATTATGTGGGGAACAAGCTGAATGCTTTCTCAAAAGAAAAAAAACTTGAAAGAGACCAACCAACGACTACCCCTCCAAACTCGAATTTTTCTTCTCGTGGTAAGAGAAAGACACCTACAGCGGCTATTGACACTAATCAGATGTCATAATAGCAACCTTAAAAACAGCGAAGGACTTCAGATCTGAGACTCCAAAAAGAGTACTCCTTCAAAGATGAAGAGGTTCTAGTTATCTTCAAATACCTCAATGAAAATAACAAAATTAAGCTGCCACCTATTACAAATCAGGAGAAAACTAACAACACTTCGGATCTAAAATATTGTGCGTAACACAAAATGATTCTTCATCCCACCAATGCTTGCTTCACTCTCAAGAATAGCATTTAAGCCTTGGTCGACACCAGCATCATAAAGTCGAAATGAGTCGAATGAGAACGGTTCACTCCGAAAAGTATATGAGTATAAATTGTTCCTTCTGAGACTCCAATAAGTATAAGAGTATAAATTACTTCTCACATTCCTTCGATGGGTATACGAGGTTAAACTACTTCTCCCATTTCTCCGATGAGTATAAGAGGTTAAACAGCTTCTCCCATTTCTCCGATGAGTATAAGAGGTTAAACTGCTTCTCCCATTTCTCTGATGGCTATATGAGGTTAAACTGCTTTCCTTATTTCTAACAACGGAAAGTTCCTGGAGAATATTACTCTTAATATTCTTAAGGATAACCCGACGATGTGGCCGAATACAATTGGATTCAGGTTTGCCAAAGAGTTAGGGGTAGGATACCTAAATGCATTCCAAATAGAAGTTCTGGAAGGATACTACACACGGTATTCTTAAGGATAACCCAAAACCGATTATTCATGGTAAAAAGCAGTCATTAGAATAATTCATTCCTAATTATGATTAAGAACCTCTCACTGTGGTTATTTAATCATTTCCAAGATGACTAAAATCCTCCCACTGTGACTTTCGGAGCACTCTTTCGTTGAGATGAGATTCAACGACTATTTATGGTCAATCTTTCCTCACGAAATTCTTAGGGCGTAATTGTAGAGTGCTTGATGATTCATGATCCTCCACCATAAAATCCTTCACTGATCAAATTAATTGACCATAAATTGTTTATGGTTAAATCTATTCAAACTCCCACTGTGTCTAAGTCTTTAACACTCTTGCTGTTGAAGTCCTGACAAGACATCCAAAATTTTAATCTGCTGATCCATGGTGATTATCAAACCCCTTTGTGTTAAGTCCTAGCCACTTGATACCAAACAACCCCACTGAGTGATTTGTACAAGATCACACTCTCACTGTTACTTATACCTCCACTCCTATTTGATCAAACCTTTAAACAGTTAGGGTCAAATCCAAAATCCCCTCTTGATTCCTTCCATGAATGAGAGGTCCACGTTCAGATGAGCGATCAAACTTTTCTACAGTTAGGGTCGTCTCAAACCTCCCACTTGGTCAAACATTCCTATAGTTAGGACCAAAACTAGGGTTCCCTCCCGATAAATGAGAAATCCACTTTTAGATTGGGTGATCAAACCTTCTGATGGTTAGGGTTATCCGAATCTTTTTTATTCTCGAAGTGAAGATCCCACTTTGAGTTTTTTTTACACCTGGAGATAGAATATAAAATTTTTCCTCTACAACCACGGGTTCGTCTTTGCCCCAAGAGAAGACACCACCAAAATACGTATCTTACATGCACGAAGAATTTTATTCTGAATCCTAAGTAGGGATAAGTCAATGCTTAACACGCCCTACCGGTTAGTCCTTTATCGTAAATAGGACAAAAGCCTACGTATTCGATATTATGGCATGTCATTATTAATAACGCCAAAATCCATGTCTTACACGTATGGGAAATTTTATCCAAAATCCTAAGTAGGGATAAGTCAACGCCTAACACGCATTATTAGTTAGTCTTTTACTGTAAAAAAATTAAAAAAACCCACGTATTCAACATCATGACAGGCTGTTATTAATAACACTAAAATCCGTGCCTAACATGCACGGGGAATTTTATCCCGAATCCTAAGTAGGGATAAGTCAGCACCTAACATGCATTGTCGGTTAGTCTTTTATCGTAAAAAAGATAAAAGCCCATATATTCAACATCGTGGCAGACTATTATTAATAATGCCAAAATCCGTACCTTACATGTACGGGGAATTTTATCTCGAATCCTAAGTAGAGATAAGTCAACGTCTAACACGCATTGTCGGTTAACCTTTCTTTATGAAAAGAATGTTAGGATTCATGTCTGGGGGATGTTATCTTAATCCCTGAATAGAGATAAGTTTACACCTAACACATATTGCCGGTTAGTCTTTCCCCGTAAAAAGGATGAAGCACGTGTATTCAATATCATAGCACCAAGTCTAAGAGAGTTCATTCTCGTAGCACAACATCGCATGTGAAACAGATTTAGATAATTCATATGCAAGTCTGATTCAAATGGTAATCGGTAAAGGCATATCAAAACCGTTAATGGCTGAAGGTTTACCAAAAATCCTAAAGTCTACGCCTAACACATGTTGTCGGGTAGTCTATTCCCACGATAAATGACGAAGTCTATGTATTCAATATCATAGCATCAAGTCTAAGAGAGTTTATTATTTTAGTATAACGTCACCTGTGGAACAGACTTAAATAATCTGCATGCTAGCCCGACTCAAACGGTAGTCGGTAAAGGCCCATCAAACCCGTTTATGAATGAGGGTTTGCCAAAAATTCTATAAGAACGATAGTCACTAACACACCAGCTTCATCAGTTGGTCTCGTGACTTGAACGCCCGGGAGAACATCAATTCCAGCTAAAGTTTCCACAAAGGACTTTGAACTTGTTACAAATGAAGGTCAACACCGGTTAACGCATTGCAATCAAAGTCAACGCTAGTCAACGTGTAGTCAACGCATCATTAATTTTTGCCAAAACAAGACTCAGATCAACTTTAAAACAAAGGATAATCACAAGGATTACAACCGTAGTTCAAATATGAATCCCCGATGAAGATAGTCAGTTTAGCATCGACTCAACGATACGAGCTATAATCAGAAATCAACACACCAGTTTTAATTCGAGACTTCGACAACGATCAGATGATTAACACAGAGCCAGAAAAATTTCATCTATTTAATAAAATACTGAATAGATTGAGAATTGAAGAAGCCAAGAACTGAAGCCAATTACAGGTCCTTTCATACCGACTGAAGGTTGTGCCTATCACATCCAAAGTATTTTAAGCTCTTCTATAAAAAAAATAAGACTGAAACACTTTGGAGGGGGTATCTGTAGGTGATGGGGGCATAAATATGTACCAAAAGTTGCAAGTGCACAATTAATCAAGTTATACTATAAAAAGTTATAGATCCCACGAGGAAGGTGTTTGTAGGAGAAAATTATATTCAGTTCTTATGTTGTGCACGTGACAATTAGGAGTGATGATAAATGTGATTGTGAAGAGATATGAGGAGTGAGAGTGATTATGTGTAAATAAGCATAAAAGGTGATTGAGAGTGGATGTGATAAAGAATAAATGAAATCATAAGGAAAGAAAAATAAAGGAAATAAAAATCAAGAAATAAATAAGAGAAAATCAAGAACTAAGGAAAGACCAATAAAGAAAAGATGGAGGATTCAATTAAAGATATGAGGAATCTAGAATTGAATCCACTATCTAATCTCAATTACAAAATACGAACTATTCTCTTTTTATCATATTTCACTTTAGATATTTTAAGCATAGACTATCAAACTATTTAAGGAAAGTATAACCTATCAAATTATCATCTAAGTAAAATTAAGATTCATGACAAGAACAACAACAAGATAGTAATTCTAGAATTCATAAGTATAACCTATCAAATCACTCAAGATAAGTATAGATTATCAAATTCTTCTTCTACCAATTAGTTCTCTAGTTGATTATCCTATACATGATCATTTTAAGCGCAAGAGAATAATTCACATAATATAAAGAAAATTAGACTAGTTTTATACAATTCTAAAATTCTTACAAGAGTTAGTTCCATATCTTAAGAAATAAAATAAAAGAATAAGAACTAATTACAAAAAAGAGAAATGAAAATAAGGAAATTTACACTATGAACAAGAAATAAATCTAACTAAAAGAAATAAAAATACAAGAAAATAAATCTACTTTACAAATTAAAATAAAAAACTAAGCTACAAAATAAATTGCAAAAACTAAGCTACAAAATAAATTACAAGAATTAAATACGAGAAAATAAAGACATGAAAGTAAATCTATACTAAAAAACATTAATGTAAATCTAAACTACTAAGAAATAAGAAATGAAATAAAAGAGCAAATAAAAAAACAAACCTCCAAATTGATCTTCATCTTCATCTTCATCATCCAACAAAGAGAAAAAAAATATGAAGTGGTGAAAAAATTATTTTATTAATTATAACAAAAAGTTACAAATTTGGAAGGTCTTCTCAATTAAGAGTAACCCTCCTCTCGAAATAAAAATACAAAAATTTTCACACCTAACCCTTCACTCTCTACCTCTACTTATAGTAAACATTAATGAATGTGAGCCCTTGGATCGAAATCTTATCCAAAAAACCTTGAATTTCAACCTTAGCTTCGTAACAGACTGACGTTGGCATCGATACAGGCATCGATGTCAGCATCGATGCCAGCATCGATGTCAGCATCGATGCTTACTATTTCTAAAATTTGACTTCACAGATGGCTTTGTCTTGTCGAGATAGGCGATTTTCATATATTATATGTTAAATTTTTCCTTCTGGATTTAGAGATATCATCATTTCTTTACGGCCAACCATCTTGAATACATTTTTTTTCATATTTGATTTTTTTATTTTCTTCGACTTCTGCAAGCTACTCGGCTTGATTTTGGGCTTGGGCTTTTTAGCTATTACTTGTGTTCTTCATTTAATTCATGGGTTTTTATTGAGAGAAGAGATATTGGGTTTTATTCTTGATTAACCTATAATTAAAGATAAAAATAATTATTAATGGTATATTTATTCATATGAAATAGATAATCACGGTATAAAATTATTATAAAAATATGATTATCAAATACCCCTACACCTAAACTTTTGCTAGTCCTCTAGCAAAGAAAAAAAAGAAAAATAATAACTCACTTTCGTAGGAATCGTGGTTGTATTTAGCAATACAACAAGCATTTAAACCCTTAGGTTACCCAAGTGGATGAGTTGTAGTCTCGTGAGGGTTTACAGTGAATATACCCACAAAATTCGGTCAACTTGCCAAATTAAAAAATTCAGTAAATAACTAAATTTACTTGATAAATTTAGACAATCTAATTGAAGCTAGTTACTACTCAAGAAAACGTTTTGTATATATAATTTCAAAGTGAATTTCCTAGAAAATCTTCTCATTATAACAATACAAAACCAAGCCAAACTTAGAAATTTAATTTAAAAGTTTTGAAAAGAATATGCTAACTCTTTGTTTTAAATAATTTTCAAGTTTCTTGATCAAAAATATTTTTTAAGACCATATATACAAATATAACTACATATATAAAACATTTGTTAGTATTTATTTTAACTCTTTCTTCATTGGTGATTTTTTCTACTTTAATGGGCTTTCTAAGTGATAATTTAACGAGTTTTGGGCCAATGGATCCCAACCAAATTAGGCATAGGTCATTAAGTATGGAAATACTCCATGTTCTTAATTACTCGGTCAACTTAGACTTTATAAGATAGAATTACCTTGAATTCAATAGTTTTTATTTCTTTTTTTCCTTTTTTTTTGCACCCATTTTTCGCACTCTCTTTTGTAAGGTTAGTTTTTACATGTATATATTCTGAAAAATATGTAAATCAAGACAACTTAAAAAATTATTTTCAACTCTAAGTTAAGCATGTAAAAATTTATTATTTTAATTAAAAGTCTGAGTTAAGGCTTTAATAAAGTATACTACTTTAAAAATCATTTCTTAAGAAATTAATTTAGAGTTATCATAAAAGGTAAACTTGAGTACATAACAAACTAGGGATTAGAAAATTTAAACTTTATCAAATGAATCAATTAATACTTAGCTCTATTAATTTGGAAAGTGACAATATTTTTATAATTTTTTTAAGAAAAAGAAAAAAATGACAAAAATGCAACCAAAAAGGTAAAATAAAGAGGAAAAATAACTAATTCTCACCCCCATACCTGAATTTTTCATTGTCCTCAATGCAAACTCTATGATGCACAAAATAATACAGATAAGAAGTGAAGCATATACATTTAGTCGGCTGACTTAGAAGATAAAAATTTGCAATTACCTTTGGTCTGAGGAGGATGCAATCAAAAATTTATTCTTCTTTTTTTTGATTTTTTTTCTTTTTTTTCAAATTTTTTTTTCTTTTTTTACAATTGAACAAGAACTCTTAAATGAGAGAAGAATAAATTCTTTATATTATTATAAAATAAAATAGAACAAACAATATAGAATGAAGGGTTCAACATGAAGAGCTCGTATTCTACATTGAATCCTACCTTATTACTAAAAATTCTCCCCCGAATTTTAAATAAATTCAAAATGATATAATCAATGATGTACTAAAATTCTAAACATTCTGGGGCATGTAATGATTAATGCAACAAAGTAAAGTAGGTATTATTAGTGTCATGCATTTTGAATTTCTTAATGAACTTAGACTCTTGATTTGTGAAGTTTTGTATTCTAGCAACCAATTCTTCTTTAACAACTTCCTCAACCCAAAAGATTCATGGTTGAGTTACGAAAATTTGGTTGTTGATTATTTTCTAAGAATCTAAGTTCATCTAGAAAGAGTTCTTCAAAATTCAGTTCAAAGCAACAAATGTTTAATACAATTTCCTTATTCTGAAAAATCTTATCTGATTTTTCTAATATCTTCAGCTCCTCACCAAAGATCTCCTCAAAACTAAAATTGGACTCATCTTTTATTTTGTTGGTCTTTCGTGATAATACATATCTTGAAGATTCGGTGGATTAGGATAGTCCATGTCTTAAAAAAAGGCTCAAAATGGATTAAATGATTAGTATTATCCCTAATCCAAGTTTGCATGCACCAACAACAAATTCTTTTCCTAATTTTTTTAAGAAAAATAAAAGTTAGTTTTTTAGATAAAGAGAAGGAAAAAGGAGAAAAAGAAAAAAACAATCACTTTGCAATCACTCTAACTCTAGGGTTAAGCGTAACTCATCTAGACCAGCTCCTAACCAAAAATTTCTTATAAAAGGATAAAAGTTTTACTCAGTTAGTTAGTTAGGTAAGGATAGTAGTAGAGATTGATCAGAGATCAATTAACTACCTCGTTCCTTGTGGAGCACTTACACAACCCCTAAACCTTACCTTAGACATCAACTAATTTAAAAAAACTTAAACCGGAGCACTTAGGGATTTCTTGTGCCTTATTGAGCTTGAATCCTTAGGAGCCAACGTCTAATGAGTTTTAAAAAGGCTTGGGTTTATGTAGTGAGGAATTAGTAATTTGTAGGCTAAAGAAAGAGTGATGAAATCCCTCACCTTATCTTGATTAGGGGTTGCCCTTAAAAATATTTTTAAGTGTGTATCCAATCAAGATGCTCAAATCACTTGGTGAATTCCTACTAACTATATGAAATGCAACCCTAGGAATTAAAAGTGACTAAAAAGAATGGTAAAAAGAAAATCTCTTTTTTTTAACAATCGAACAAATTTGAGAAGGGGAATGTTGTTTGAATTTATTATATTGTTGTAGGCGTATAAAATTACCTATAGGTCCCTTAACATAGCTCGGCACGATGATTCGACAAATCAACGGACGTTCGAGGCGACGAGGCACGCAAGCAACGGAATACGTTCGCATGTGGAACCAATCCAACGGTTCGGAAAATCAACGAGTCGTCCAAACAACAAAACGGACTTGAACTCAAACACCGAGGCGGATTTACTGCCAAATCAAGACCACACAACCGAATCAAAGTCCAGATCAGCCACAAAGTAAATCTAGGACAAAACAACAGAACAACGGACGAAACGAACAACACCCGGGGGACTCGGCCGAAACCGAGCCACCCCAGGGTGGCTCGGCCAAGGCTGAGCCACCCTAGGGTGGCTCGGCCAAGGCCGAGCCACCTCAGGGTGGCTCGGCTAAGGTCGAGCCACCCATGGGTGGCTAGGCCCAGAACTGTGCACGGGCATAGTTCTGGGTACCTATAAATAGGCCATGGGTTCGTTCATTTGAGAGGACTTTTGGAGGAACTTCTGAAGAGCCGAAACTCTGCCGGATTGTGACCTCACCTCGGAGTTTTGAAGGCTTGAAGACTTGGACACTCGGATTCAGTTCTTGGCGAGCCCCCGCATCAAACAAGGCAGGAGTTCGAAGGAATCTAATCCTCAGATCTACGTCGCTATACTCCGGATCAAAGCTTGGTTCTTTGATCCCGAGATTTGAGCGGTCGTTTCCTTGGTGAAACGATCCCTCCCGGCTATTATCTCCTTGGTGGGATAATACCCGTAATACGTCATAGATCTGCTTGGATCCAGATCTCACGGTGGTCAACGGAATAACCATCGGCGTAGGCAAACAACCCACAAAGCGAGTGACCGGATAACAGGAACTCGTGATCTGTTCGACAAATAAGGAAAGTTGTAATTTTTCTTTATTTTCTTTGATTTTTGTTGTAACCGGCTCTTATAAAAAGACCGGATCTTTGTAACGCAAAAAGTTGTTATTTAAGAGTGTAACGGAATCAGCAATGAAGAAAGATTTGATTTTTCCCGCGAACAATCTGGCGACCATAGTGGGAGCCACCGATCTCGCTGCCGAGATCGGAGCGTCGCAGCCGCGGATCTCGATCCCGGTCATGGAGGAGGTCGAGTATGAGTTCGACCAATAGAAGTACGAGGAGTACGTGTCCTCGTCCGGATCTACCTCCTCCCCCAAGTCCAAAAAGTCCCAGAAGTTCTCCTCTAGGAGAAAGGTATGTTGGTGCGAAGAAGTTGAAGCCACCAACGACAACCTCACCCCGATCGGCGCCGAAGTTGCGTCGGGTGAAGTTCCACCGGCCTCTAAGCAGGTCAAGTCCGCCATTGAAGGCGTGGTGACTCTCTCCAAGAGAGCCCGCCAGAGGCAGCGTCAACGCCTCGCGAAGCAATTCGCCAAGGCCATGGAGTCCGTTGATGGGGTCCGCTACCATGCGGATCTGAAGAGCAAACGAGGCAAACAGCCTCAACAACAAGTGAAGGGTGGTTCCTCCAAGCCATCAACTATGGAGTGAGTCCGTGTCAAACGGAATCGCTCGACGCTAGAGGAACGTATCCGCAAACGTCGCGCATTATCGGCGCAAGCACGGGCCAAAGCTGAAGAAGCCCGTCGGAAGCTGTAGAAGGAGGTGGTCAAAAAGCCGCCACCAACTCGCAAGGTTTGGAGGCCGAAGTCTAAAGCGGTTCAGGCTAAGGAGCAAAACCCGCAGCCTCCGAAGATTCAACACCCGGCAAATCAATCCAAACAGCCGGTGATTTCTGCAACTGCTCTGGGAGATCCCGCAGGATCATCCCAGAAGAAAAAGTCAGTTTTGGAGCTCCTCGGTCCAATTCCCAAAGAACGAGGCAAAACTCCAATCCAAGAACGCTTGGGGCCAATGAAGAAGTCCCAAACAATTCAACATGCTGGGGGTCGCCGCAACCCTCAACACTTGGAGAAAATCGCGGCACCCAAGCGCATAACTTTGTGCATCGAGGTGCAGGAGCCCGCTGAAGATTCACGCTCACAAAGGCGCGTTTCAAGGCGTGTGACTCTGGATGGTCTGAAGAAGACAATTCATCCTCAGAAGGAAACGTTGTCGTCTGATAACGACGACGTTATACCTGGGAGAGCGTGCCAACACACGATAGGTTGCTCCAACCTTCAAACGGACGAGCTGTACTATCGTGCCAGGGGTACGAGTAAATCCAGAAAGAGGAGCCCTCGAAGGTTCGAGACTCAATGTCCTTGTTCGAAGCTCATTCGGGCGGTACTGTCTGAGTGCAACTGCATTAAGGCAGTCCCTGAGAGAGTCTTGGTGTTCGAAAGACTCAGCACTGAAACGCCAAAGCCGAGACATAGACGTTTCCAACGAAGAAGAACAAGGGCCGAAGACGGTGAACATTCGAGGGTCACCGCCAATATGACCAGCACAGGAATATCGGCTCAGGATAACCCCGAGGCGATTCCGGAAATACCCCGACGGGTAACTCGTCTTCAGTCCGGGGCTATCATTCGCGCGACGTATGGTAGGGTCCGAACAAGAGTACCTTCGGGAGATGAAGAATCAGACGCTGGCTCAGCAATTGCGTCTGACAACACTGTGTCCAGTGAAGGACAGCCCCGCGAGTCGTTTATGATAAGCACGGAGCAAGTGGCCAAGATGCTTGAAGATGCCATGGCCAAACAACAGGAAACCTTTAGGTTTGAAATGCAAATGGCTATGCAGAACATGAGAGAGATGCATGACCAACAGCTTCAAGCATTGAGGAACCAACAAGGCGAACCAAGTCGTCAGACCCAGAACAACCTGGAAGATGAGGACACAAATGAAGCTCGCAATACCAATATCCCTCCCATCAATGCAGGGGGTGGTAACGAGAATGCTAGCGAAGACACAGGTGAAAGCCTAAAAATTAAAAATCTCGAGAGCAAGATCAACACATTGATCTCTGCTCAAGAGACGAAAAAGACGGGCATTCCTTGTCCATACCCAAAAGAGTGGGAATCGATCCCATATCCGGCGAAGTTCAGTCTAATTAACTTCACGCCGTTTAATGGGATGGGTTCACCTACTCAGCATTTAATTTATTTCAAATCGCACTTGGGAGTCATCTCTGGTAATGAACCTCTGATGGTGCGGTCATTCGTTGGCACTCTTCGCGGAGCCGCCTTCGATTGGTATCGTCGCCTCAAGCCAGGAAGCATAAACAGCTGGGATGACATGAAGACTAAGTTCCTCGCGAATTTCTTCAACGACGACACCGAAATTTCTATCGGATCGTTGCTCGATGAGAAGCAGAAAGACGGGGAGTTGGTTGACACCTTCGTCAAGAGGTTCCGGAACAAGGCGATGAATTGCCGGGACCCGATCACTGAAGAATTCATCCTCCAGACCTGCCACAACAACCTTTCACTGGATGTGTTGGAAGCAATAGGCACAGCACCATCCAAGACCTGGAAGGATTTGAAGGTTCGAGGAGAGCAAGCTGAGCGATTCCTCAGGAGAAAGAAGGCGGAGAGAGGCCAACCGGCAGCGAATCCTCCGAAGCAGAACTTCAACCAAAAAGGGAAAGGTAAAGCTCATGCCAATGCCGTTGATGCTAACCAAACTTTTCAATTACAACCTCAGCAACAGCAGCAACAACGAGCGCCACAACAATCGCAGCCGCATTGGCAGCAACGGTCTCAGAAGCAAAAGTCTTCGGAACCGAGGTTTCCCAAAGTCTACTCCTTCAAGGATGATGAAGTTCCCGGCATCTTCAAGTACTTGTTGGAGAACAATAAGATCCAGTTGCCGGCGATCGTAGATCATGAAGGAGCCACTAAGGTGACAGATCCGAAGTACTGCGCGTACCACAGAGCGATCCACCACCTAACGAAGTCTTGCTACCACCTTAAGGATAATATCCAGGCGTTGATCGACGTAGGAGTCATAACGCCGAAACCGGCCAAGAATGTGGGAGCAAACGTGGTGTCAATCAGTTTTGGATCGGTGCCTACAACTTGGTTTGAGCCAAAGCGCGTCACCAAAGTCGGGATGAAGACGGTGAATGATGACCCGCATGGATAACGCCAAAAGGGACTGGTGCCACACAAGGCCCCAAATGGTGAAATTCTCTGGGTTCACCCCGATCTGATTGAAGATGAACAATAGGTCGGATCGTCATCCAAGAAGAACTCAAAGGGTAAAGGGAAGTCTTGCTATAGAGTCTCTGCCATCCCAGGAGAAGATGATGAAAGAATCCCCGCTTTCCCACTTTCCGACGAAGAACAGGAGGTCTTTGCGACCCGGAGTGGAAACGAATATCACTTCAAATATCCATCTCCTGCTAATCAATTAGCTGAGCAGGGGGTGACAAAACGGAGACCAGCCAAGACTCTCACAGAACTGGGGGTGATTACAGTTCCCAAACCGGTTAAAGATTCTCGACGACAGCCGGTAGATAAGCAGAAAGAAAAGAGGCCCGAGGAGGTTCAAAATCCGAAGCAATCTCGTTTCAGTCGTCCGATTGGAAAAGATAAACCGGAGAGTTCAAAAACTCCGCGTGCCTTCGACATTATGGCTCAGCTAGCTAATATTCCAGCACGGATAACGCTGTATGAACTGCTGCGACTGTCCAAGGAGACTAGAGAAGCCTTACAAGAGGCCTTGGCCGATTCAGAAGCATTTCTCACTCGGATCAAGCCAGCGCCTGAGGAGCTGGAACTATTAGCCCAGCAGTGCAATGTGGCGGCTAAGAATATTCCCTGCATCACCTTCACCAAAGAGGACATGCAGACGAAGAATTCAAATCATGATCGGCCCCTGTATTTCGTCGGGTACATTGGCTCCAGCGAAGTCAACCGAATCCAAGTGGATCCGGGTTCCACTGTGAGTATTATGCCACTTCGCCTAATGCATAGCCTTGGCATTCCAGTCAGCAAGTTGGCGTCTACGGGCACAGTCATTTACGGATTCAACACCAGCGGGTCAAGACCTTTGGGGAAAATCCGAATAAAGTGCCAAATGGGCGATCTGAAGACGGAGGTCACGTGCTACGTGATTGATGCTGAGACATCCTATAACTTATTATTGGGTCGGCCTTAGATCCATAGTAATGTTATAGTTCCCTCCACTCTACATCAGTGTTTGAAATATGTCGACACTGATGGAAGAGTTAGGACGGTGGTCGCGGATAAGCAACCATTCAAAGGGTATGAGAATTACTTCACAGATTCTCTCCTTTATGGTAATGAATCCGATACAGAACCATCGGTCCAAGGCACGGACAGCGGAGAAGAAGCTGATTCTGAGGCCGGATTCGATTACAATGGTGGTTTTGTTTTAAATGACATTGTACCCTTTGTAATCAATCTTGACGATGAACAATCGTCAGATGGCGGTTGTAACTGGCAACTTGCCGATATTGAAATAAATCACGATTTAGAGTACTCCTTGTCTCTTGATGATGCGATAAAGGGATTATACGATGATCCTGATTTATGTATGCCACTCCGATCATCTTATGTAACGAAGAAACGCCTTCAGCATTCTTTCGGAACAACCCAGATTGTTCCTGCCAAGATAGGGGGACAAAAAGAAGTGATTTATGGTAAAGGAGAGAATTTTCCGTTGCCAGATCATTTCCTAAGAGAAGATGAAGATGATGAAAAATCTGGTCTGCATTTATCTAAGTATAGCCCGGAAGCACGCACGCTCATGGAAAAGCAAGGATACGACTTCACACTCGGAGAAGGTTTATACTTTGATCGAGGTTCCCGTGTCCCAGTCAAAGCGGCATATGTACCAAAAGGGAAACCAGATAATTATTACCGTCACAAAAGAGGCTTAGGCTATGTTTCCTCGTCTGATGATGAATGTGGTTAGCAAATTATCGATCAAATTGCTAATAAAGCCAAGGATGGGTGCTCGGCAGATTCCACAGGATGGGATTCCGACACAAGTTTGGGAGAAATGTTCAAGACCTTAATGTCGAACATGACTACAGCTGATCCATCTACATTGGAGGATGACGATCAAATGCCAACGTGGGAGGACCCATGGGTTCATCACCTAAACATGCAATATAGTGATAGGTTTGAACAGAGAGAACCACCCACCGAAGACGAAGTAGTCCAAATCAATATGGGCGATGAGGCCAATCCGAAGCCCATATTTATCAGCGATAGTCTTCCCCCAGATGAGAAGGAGGAATTAAATGCCCTGATCAGAGAATACATTGATGTCTTCGCCTGGAACTATGAAGACATGCCAGGGCTCGACCCCAATGTGGCGATGCACCGCCTCGACATCAAGCCGGATGCTAAACCTGTCAAGCAACAGCAAAGACGGTTTCGTCCGCAAATTATGGAAGCCATCGAGGCAGAGGTTAAGAAGTTGATCGACTCAGGATTTATCCGAGAGGAACAACATCCAGACTGGCTAGCCAATATTGTTCCAGTCATGAAGAAGAACGGTAAAATTAGGATTTGCATCGATTTCAGGAACCTGAATGCGGCATGTCCAAAAGACGACTTCCCTCTCCCAATCACGGATGTCATTATCGATAATACATGCGTATTCGAGAGAATCTCCTTTATGGATGGCTTTTCGGGATATAACCAAATCAAGATGCACCCAGATGACGAGAAGCATACAACGTTCAGAACGCCCCTCGGTGTCTTTTGCTACACGGTGGTGCCTTTCGGTCTGAAGAATGCAGGCGTCACATACCAGCGAGCAATGATTAAGATTTTCCAAGAACATCTCAGGAAAACGGTTGAGTGCTACGTTGATGATTTGGTTGTGAAAAGCCGCAACAAAGAAGATCACATCAAAGACTTGAGAACGATGTTTGATCTCATGCGGAGTCATCAATTGAAGATGAATCCCACAAAATCCTTCCTCGGAATGTCCAGCGAAAAATTCCTTGGATTCGTCGTCACCACTAAGGGTATACACATTGACCCAGACAAAGTGAAGGCAATAAATGAATTGCAACCCCCGAGAAATCTAAGAGAACTCAGAGGATTGCAAGGGCGTTTAGCCTACATCAGGAGGTTCATTTCAAATCTATCTGGGAAGTGCCAACCATTTTCTAAGCTAAACAAGAAGGGCGTGTCATTTATTTGGGACGAGGCTTGCCAAAAAGCATTCGAAGATATCAAGGCATATCTGATGAATCCCCCTGTTCTTGTTGCACCAAAATCAGGTAAATCGTTCTTGATTTATATCAAGGCGATGAACCACTCGATAAGTGCTTTACTAGCGCAAGACGATGATAATGGTCATGAACAGGCAGTCTACTATCTAAGTCGGACCTTGATAGGCGCCGAATCTTGATATCCGATGATCGAGAAAGAATGTCTCGCATTGGTATTCGCAGTACAGAAGATGCGATATTACCTGGTTGGCCAAACAATTTACGTCATCGCTAATGTTAATCC
>BQKN01019845.1:970-15196 GCA_022839385.1 Asparagus kiusianus | reverse complement strand
GAGGCCAGTCCCCTGCTGCGTCGGCTGATGGCGTGCTTCCCTCGTATTCTGGTGAGCTCTTTTTGGCGTATTTGTAGATTATTCCTTTATCCCCATTTTGTTCTCCTTGGTGAGACAATCGGGAAGAGCCTTGATTCTCCTTGGTGAGGATCGACGCTTTAAAGATGGGTTTTGTTTGGTCAAAACCATATCTCAAAATTAATAAAGGGGGCGTTTTGACGTGGCATTGTGCCTTATAAGGTAGAGATATGTTTTTGATATATCCTACTTTATAAGTGCATAATGTGGCCAAATCGTCTCGCCTTTTATAAGGCAGTGACTCTATCTTACCCATTTGTAAGATGGGTTCAACTTCCTTTTATAATTGAGATTAACACACATTTAATTGCTTGTTTTCAGTGGAATATCCCTCTGGAGCGTTCCCCTCTCATGCAGTGAACGGGCGTCGTGACGAGTATTATTTGACGTCCGACGATTTTTCGCCTATTCCGCTCACCTTTCAGTTTGCTCCGGGTACGTCGACTGAGGTTGCCCAGGTGGTGAAGGAAGGCGGACATCGAGCTCTTCGACAGTTGATCACGGATGCCCCTTTCGTGAAGGATGCCAGCTCTGTTCAGTCTCTCAGGAAGACTGACTTTTTATTTGGCGACTCCGTCAGAGATCCTGATGCAGTGTTCATTGACGCCGAGCAGTGGCTTCATAAAAATGGCATTGGTTTCCTATATTTGCCAAATATTCCTCGACACCGCTCGTTGGCTGAGCTCAGGCGTCAAGCTGTTACACGGGAGATGTCGTGGCGCTTGACAGAGGAGCATGAAAGCGTTCACTGTGGCTATATCACCCATCAGGCAGCTCCAGGCTCGAGCAGGAGTCATATCGTTGGATTGCGTCCTGGAGTATTGGGGCTGGATGCACCGCCGCGTAATGAATTTCTTTCTTCTGCTTCTACTTTGAGGAATCGCCTCGCTGCCTTAGGACGGGAGATGCTTGCGACGCGCCACAGATTCTATGGCTGGGTCTATTCTTTGGACAAGTTTTGGTGGGCTCGTATGGCGAAGTATGCCCTAAGCCGATGGAGCGAGGAGTTGCACGCTTGTGGCCTGTATGCCGCCATTCGTTCCACCATGCATGGCTTACCCGTCAGCACGAAGCATTTTTTTGCTTTGTGCGAGCTCTATAATCCGGATTCGAACACTTTTCTGACTAAGCACGGAGAGTTAGGCTTGGCTCTTCATGAGATGCACAAGATTTCTGGTTTGCCTATGGGTCAGATGTTATATCAGGAATACTTTCCCTCCAATCATGAATTGAGTCGGCTGAAGGATCGCATGCCCGACCGCTACGAGACTTTATGGGATCTCACATGTCACTACCACATAGCTTTGGCGCAGTCTGAGCCTTTAGCGAAGAGGACTAAGTCACATGTGAGTCTGAAGCAGTTTGCGTGCTATTTGTTCAGGAATCTAGAGAGTCATTCTGGCGAGGCTATTTGCGAACAGGCAACGCTTACTCCTTCAGAGGTTAATGGTCTGTTGAAGAAGATTAACGCTCACTCTTATACCATTAGCAGTCTCGAGGGTGGATTTCCTGCAGGGACCAAGTTTAAATCGTTCTTATGGCATGCAACCGCATCGATTTAGCCGATGACCCTTCTCGCCGGTTATCTCGCTATCTGGTTGAAGAAATGCGTGGTCCTGTATCAGTCCAGTGACATTATGCCATTGGAAGTGCTCTACCCAGCGATTCAGCTTGCCTATAAGAAGGAACTTTCGCTTCTTCCGGTGATGGTAGCTAACATTCATCAAGGGCTTCGACAAATTTCTAGTACTTTCACACAGAAAAAAGATGAACCATCTGCTAAGATTCCTCTTTCCAAGGTGGAGCTCCCATACACTTATTTGATAGCTTGGTTCGTTCTTCATCGTCCTGATATGATGTTGGTACCTAGCACCGCAGACCACTCTGTTCCCCTACTACAGTTGGTTGAGCATGGCAGGTGGGAGGGGCGAGGATTCCTTGATATCAGAAAGCAGCTACAGGTTCACAAGTGTTGGGCATTTTCCACTTGCTTTCCGCAGTTCTTCAGCCGATATGGCGAGTGTCTGACTGATGAGGAGAGGCCGAGGGAGTACCGGACTCATTTAGATGTCGGCTGCTTTAACTGGCTAATGAACATTAGGCCAGGTTATTTGACCTTCCGGGTGAGGGATCAGTGTTTCATCGAGCCATATCTACCCTGCCGATTCGCCCGTCAGCTTGGTTATGATCAGCTTTATGTGGGGAATCCACGTCAGCAGCCTCGGACCCATGGCGGTTTGGTGGACGATCTCCGAGCATGGTTGTGGACCGTGACGGGTTGCACTGGTGCTAAGTTTAGTCTCCCGAGTGCTGAGCGGCAGTTGAATCTCACTTTCTTAAGCTGCAGGTGGTTGTTAGCAGCTAATAAAACTGTCCCCGTGAAGCCGATTGCAGAGCTAGTGGTTGAGGAAGCTTCTCAGGCTGATTCTTGTGGGATTTGGGAAAATGCTCGGTCGCAGAGGGCACGGAGCAAGACTCGTCGGATCGACGAAGAGGGAACAAAAACCTTCAATTTTGCTGAAGAGACCTCAGGCGAAGATCCTGAAGATTACGAGGGAGACTTCGAGCGAGGTTAGTCACCCATCTCTTCTCTCTGTCCTCCAGAATTATTAGTTTTAACAACTGTTTGACGTTTTAGGGACAGTGGCTGATGAAGAAGAAGAATTCCTTCCTTTTACTCAGGCGAGACCTCCGATTGTTGTCCTAGCTGCTAGGCGGAAAAGACTAGCCCACAAGCCGCGTGCAGATCCACGAGCACCTAAGGTGGATTTGGCTGGTGATGATCTGGCTAGCGACGGAGGTAACATCTACCCTATAGACCTTCTTCTTGATCATTCAGAACTTTGAGCTCATGTTTTTCCCTCTTTATATAGGCCAGCGTGAGGCGGGCGAGATGAGTCCTGGTTCTACTTCCCACGACTTTGCATTTTCTGGTGAGCCCGACTCACCACATCAGGTAGAAAAGCCTGCAGAAGTTGCCGACGTCGGGGAGACTATCAATGTAGGACCCGATTCACAGAATCCAGGTACATCTACTATTGACTATATATTCTTTAGATGAATGATTCAGAATTCATGCCTCCCTTAATTGTCTCTATGCTTCTTTCCTTTTAGATAAATTGCAGGGGGCAACCGCGGACCTTGGGGGTAAAGAGGCTAACACGTCTGTAAGAGGTAACTCATTTCCCTTGGTTGTAGTCTCTTTACTTTTCTCTTGCATTTATATTTCCTTGTATCAGATTTTTCGACTGATGATTTTGATGAGGAGGGTTTGCTTGTGGACACTCCCATGCTCCACTTCATGTATGGCTCTCCTCGGATTGATGACCAAATGCCTGAATACATGTTTCTTGAATCTACATTCCCCAAGAATTCCGAGGCTGGTACTTTTGAAGGTACATACCTTTTCTCAGGTTAATTATAGGACTAACCGTTTTGTGACTAATGCAACTATAATGTGATGAATTTGAAAACTCCATTTTATGTTTGACAGAGGCTTTTGTTGGGACTGATCCTGTTGAGCCAGCTGTGAGACCAACTATACCAGTTGATGCATCAACAGCGGTTGCATCTCTACTACCCCCAGTGACTCAAGAGGGTATGAATTAAGCAACTGAAAATGTTATTTATTTCCTCCTCAAGGCCTTTTTGACGGATTTCTCCTTCTTTATGTAGGGCCTTCTTCTCGGCTTCATGTCCTTATGAAGGAGTTATTATCAGACAACGATCCTGAGAAGATCGTCCTCTGCATAGAAGTTCGCTCCTTCTTCTCCTTCGTGAACACTATGATCGGCAAGCTCTTCCACAACGGACTCTTCCTTCGCCAATTCAAGCCTTTCCTTGATCCCAGAATCAATTCGATAAGGGAAGCAGGATATCCAGATCTGGCGAATGCTATAGTTGATGACCTTGATTGCCTAGAGCATGAGCTCCAGATGTTTCGTGAGCTCCGAGATGCAGGTGCCTCTTCATTTATTGCTGCCGAGTTGGATACTCTCTTACAGACATGGCGCGAAACTTGAGTCCTTGCTGAGTTCGAGGTTCAGGTGCAGCGGGATCAGGTAGATCGAGTTGAGACCAGCCTTGCTGCTAGATCATCTTCACTTGCCAAGCTTGACATTTCCATTACCTCTTGCGAGACCGAGATAGAACAGCTCAGAAGAGAACTTCGGGAGAAAGAGGAGACTTTGAGTATTATTCAGATGACGAAGGTACAGGATCAGCAAGCCCACATGGCTTTATCTGAGGAGTTGAAGCCCTTGAAGCAGAAGCTGGTCGAGACGGAGGAGGTTGCTGTGAAGACTCGAACCACCACTGAAGAATCCCTCAGAGCTGAATTGGAGGATGAGCTTAGGCAAGCTTATGATGAGAAGCTGTCTAAGATTAGTCAGCAGATTTTTAGCCATGGGCTTGATGTATGATTCCTTTTGTTGGATGTTTTGACTTTTGATCCTCTTAGCGAACACGGTTTTTATTTTTATTATGATTCCTCATTTTGTTTGAAATGATTGACCATAATACTCATAGGATTTTTGGCAAACCCTCAGCCCTCAATGGATTTGACAAGCCTTTACCGACTACCGTTTGAGTCGGGCTAGCACGCGGATTGTCCAAATCCGTTCCGCGTGTGACGTTACGCTAAAGGAATATACTCCTTTAGACTTTGTGCTACGACTTCGAATACGTAGACTTCGCCATTGTTATGAGAATAGGCTACCCAGCAATATGTATTAGACGTTGACTTATCCCTACTTAGGCTTCGGGATAAAGGTCCCCAGAGTCAGGTTCTGGTATCTCTTTCTACGGGTAAAGACTAAACCGGCGACGCGTGTTAGGCGTCGGCATATCCTTTCTTAGGATTCATGATGAAATTCCCCATACGTGTAAGCCATGGATTTTGGTGTTATTAATAACAACCTACCACAATGTTGAATATGTGGGTGAGTGTTCTTTTTAACGGTTAAGAACTAACCGGCGGCGAGTGTTAGGCGCAGACTTATCCCTGCTTAGGTTTCAGGATAAAATACCCCAGAATCGAACTCTGGTGTCTTCTTTTACGGAGAAAGACTAAACCGGCAGCGCGTGTTAGGCGCAGACTTATCCCTGCTTAGGATTCGGGATAAACTTCCTAGGATGAATCCTAAATTCTTGGAAAAGAGTTGGTGTGGGAAGGAAGAATTTTATATTCTATTCCCCGAACAAGGAAGGAAGAATTTTATATTCTATTCCTTGATTCTGAAAAGGAAGAATTTTATATTCTATTTCCAGTGCAAGAAAGAACTAGAAGTGGGATCTCCACTCCGAGAATCCGGAAGATCTAAATAAGCTTACCTTTTATAGGATTGGTTATCTAGATGAGTTTTTTCATTTATCGAAATGAAATTTCAACTTTGGTTATAACCATGAAGAGGTTTAACCAAAGAGAAAAGAGGGGAACTCTTTCGTTTATCGAAAGGAAACTCTGAATTGAAAGTGGACCTCTTGTTCATGGAAAGAATCAAGAGAGGAATTTGTTGGTGGCTTAGACCAGAGAGACAGTTTTGGTGGACTCACTGTCAATTGAAATTGATCAGTGAGGGATTTTGGTGGTAAGAAATAATTTTGGGTTATCCTCTAGAATATTAAATGGAATATTCTTTGAGGAACTTCCCGATAAATGGGTTATCCTGAATGTACTAGGGGTAGTACTTTTTTAGGAACTTCCTATTTATTGGCATTAATTGCCTGACGCCCTCTAGAGAAATGAGGCGATGTGCACCGTTTGAGTAGACTGTGTCTATCACAAACGGTCCTTCCCATTTGGGTTCAAATTTTCCCTTCTTCTTAGAATTGAGGATTATCGGTCGGCGAGCAGCGAGGACCAGATCTCCTTCCTTGAAGCTTCTTTGTCGGACCCTTTTGTTAAAAGCCCTAGATATTCTGGCTTGATAAAACTCTATGTGTTGTTCAGCTTCCAAGCGCCTTTCATCTAACATTTCGAGTTCTTCGAGACGTTTCTGATGTTGTTCTTCGGTCGTCATCTCCGTTGCGAGAGCGATCCGAAGGGACGGGATTTGAATCTCCAAAGGCAGCACAGCTTCACATCCGTATACTAACGAATATGGGGTAGCTCCTGTAGGTGTGCGTATGGTGGTACGATAAGCCCAGAGTGCTTCGCCAAGTTTATCGTCCCAATCTCGTTTATTGGTCTTCACGAGCTTTGACATGATCTTAATGATCGTCTTGTTAAAAGCCTCAGCTAATCCGTTTGCAGCGGGATAATAAGCTGTTGACGAAACATCTTGAATCTTGAACTTGTCACAGAACCTGACGAAAGCGTTGCTTATGAACTGTGGACCGTTGTCATGAATGATCCGTCTTGGCACGCCGTGTCGGTATATGACATGATGCTTTATAAAATTGATGACGTTGTTCGTCTTCACTTCTTTAAGCAGAATTGCTTCAGTCCACTTTGAAAAGTAATCCATAATTGCGAGAATAAATCGATCATCTTTGACTGAAGGGGGGAAAATAGGACCGACAATGTCCACACCCCATGTCTCGAATGGCCAGGATGTGGTTGACGTGTGTAACCGCTCCGGTGGTTGGTGCATATAATTTGCATGCACTTGACAAGCGTGACATCCTCGGGCGTATTCGATTGCGTCACGAACCATTGTTGGCCAAAAATATCCCATTCTTCTAATGAGATCATACAGTTTGGGACCAGGCTGATGCGCACCGCATTCTCCTTCGTGTGCTTCCTTAAGAACTTCTTCTGCTTCTTCGTTCGAAAGGCATCGGAGTAGCAAATCATCATACCCTCGATGGTATAATGTGCGGATCTCGGTATTATAGAAGAACCTTGGTGCTCTTCGGCGGATTGATTCCCTTTCTTTTACATCCTCTGGCAAAATATCATATTGGACGTAGTCAATGATGGGAAACGCCAATCTCGGGACTCAGACCCGATTTGAGTTGAGTTCACCTCCTTGGCGTATTCGTTTCTGTCATCTTCCTCTTCGATATCCGTATTGTATATGGGTATGCAGAGTTGATGTGATCTTACTGTGACTAGCAGTTCAGTTTCGGGCGGCTGCGCAAGTGATACTGCTAGTGCTACCAGTGCATCCGCACAAGCGTTCTGGAGACGATGGATGTATTCAATAAAGAATTCTTCAAAAGAATCTGCCATTTTGACGGCCTCCTGGTGGTATGGGATCAGGTCTTGGTTCCTGACTTCATACTCTCTACGGACTTGGTTGACTATCAATTGAGAATCCCCAAAAGCTTCGAGATATTCGACCCCCAGCTCCGTGGCGAAACTAAGTCCAATGAGAAGCGCATTGTACTCGGCTACGTTATTGGAACATGGACCAGTCAGTGAATAAGCCCGAGGCATTACATGCTTCCCCGGGGAAACTAAGACAACTCCAACTCCGGAGGAGACTTTAGGACATCCGGAGGTTACTGCCTTATTAACTGCTCTCGAAGCACCATCGAAGTATAATTGCCATACTTGTTAATGCGACGTGGTGTTAACCTCGTGGGTTTCATCCGGCAAGTCATCATATACCTCTGCCGTATCCGTTGTCGGGCTTGCCGCCAAAAGATCACAAATCGCTTGTCCTTTGACCGACTTCTGCTGTTTGAAGTGCAAATCATACTGGGACAAGAGAAGGGCCCACTTCGTTAACCGCCAATTCATCGAACCCGGTTGCGTCATAAATACCCGTACTGGATTAACGTTAGAAATGACGTAAATCGTCTGTCCGACCAAGTAATGCCGCATCTTTTGTACTGCGAATACCAATGCGAGGCACTCTTTCTCAATCATCGGATATCGGGACTCAGCGCCTACAAAAGTCCGACTTAAGTAATAAACCGCCTGTTCGTGACCATTATCATCGTCTTATGCTAGTAAAGCACTTATCGGATAGTTCATCGCCTTGATGTAAATCAAGAACGGTTTACCTGATTTTGGTGCGACAAGAACAAGAGGGTTCGTCAGATATCTCTTGATATCTTCGAGTGCTTTTTGGCAGGCGTCGTCCCAAATAAATAACACACCTTTCTTGTTTAGCTTAGAAAATGGTTGACATTTCCCAGAAAGATTTGAGATGAACCGCCGGATGTAAGCTAAACACCCTTGCAATCCTCTGAGTTCTCTTAGATTTCTCGGGGGCTGCATTTCATGTATCGCCTTCACCTTGTCAGGATCAATATGTATGCCTTTAGTGGTGACGACGAATCCAAGGAATTTTCCGCTGGACATTCCAAGGAAGGATTTAGTGGGGTTCATCTTCAATTGATGACTCCACATGAGATCGAATATCATCTTCAAGTCCTTGATGTGATCTTCTTTGTTGCGGCTTTTTACGACCAAATCGTCAACGTAGCATTCGACCATCTTCCTGAGGTGCTTTTGGAAAATCTTAGTCATTGCTCGCTGGTATGTGGCGCCTGTGTTCTTTAGACCGAAAGGCATTACCGTGTAGCAGAAAACACCGAGGGGTGTTCTGAACGCTGTATGCTTCTCATCATCCGGGTGCATCTTGATTTGGTTATATCCCGAAAAGCCATCCATAAAGGACATTCTCTCAAATCCACACGTATTGTCGATGATGACGTCCGTGATTGGGAGATGAAAGTCATCTTTTGGACATGCCGTATTCAGGTCTCTGAAGTCGATGCATATCCTGATTTTATCATTTTTCTTCATGACTGGGACTATATTGGCTAGCCAGTCTGGATGCTTTTCCTCTCGGATAAATCCTGAGTCGACCAATTTCTTGACCTCTGCCTCGATGGCTTCCATAATCTGCGGACGAAACCGTCTCTGCTGTTGTTTGACAGGTTTGGCATCCGACTTGATATCGAGGCGATGCATTGCCACATTGGGGTCGAGCCCTGGCATGTCCTCATAGTTCCAAGCGAAGACGTCGATATATTCCCTGATGAGGGCAATTAATTCCTCCTTCTCATCTGGGGGAAGACTATCGCTGATGAATATGGGCTTTGGGTTGGCTTCATCACCCATATTAATTTGGACTATTTTGTCTTCAGTGGGGGGTTCGTTCTGTTCAAACCTATCGCCGTACTGCATGTTCAAGTGATGAACCAATGGGTCTTCCCACGTTGGCATTTGATCGTCGTCCTCCATTGTGGATGGATCAGCTGTAGTCATGTTAGACATTAGGGTTTTGAATACTTCCCCCAAACTTGTATCGGAGTCCCATTCCGAGGAATCTGACGAGTACCCCTCCTTGTATCGTTTAGATGGTTGGTCATTGATTAACCAGCAACACTCGTCTTCTGAAGAAGAGACATACCCTAATCCTCGTCTGAATTTATAATAATCGTCCGGTTTCCCTTTTGGTACATATGCTGCTTTGGCTGGGATTCGGGAACCTTGATCGAAGTATAAACCTTCTCCGAGTGCGAAATCATATCCCTGTTTTTTCATGAGCTTGCGCGCTTCCGGACTATACTTAGATAGATGTCGACCAGGTTTGTCTTCATCCTCATCTTCTCTTAGGAAATGATCTGGTAACGAAAAATTCTCTCCTTTACCGTAAATCACTTCTTTTTCACCTCCTATTTTGGCAGGAATGATCAGGGTTGTTCCGAAAGAATGCTGGAAGTGTTTCTTTGTTACATAAGACGATCGGAGTGGCGTATATAAGTCAGGATTATCGTATAATCCCTTTATCGCATCATCAAGAGACAGTGAGTACTCTAAATCATTATTTATTTCGATATTGGCAAGTTGCCAGTTACAACTGCTATCTGACGATTGTTCATCGTCAAGATTGATTACAAAGGGTACATTGTCATTTAAAACAAAACCTCCATTGTAATCGAATCCGACTTTAGAATCAGCTTCTTCTCCGCTGTCCGTGCCCTGGGCCGATGGTTTAGTATCGGATTCGTTACCATACAGGAGAGAATCAGTGAAATAATTCTCAAACCCTTTAAATGGTTACTTATCCGTGACCACCGTCCTGACTCTACCATCAGTGTCGACATATTTCAGACACTGATGGAGAGTGGAAGGAATTATAATGTTACTATGGATCCAAGGCCGACCCAGTAGTAAGTTATATGATGTCTCAGCATCAATCACGTAACACGTGACCTCCGTCTTCAGATCACCCATTTGACATTTTATCCGGATCTTTCCCAAAGCCTTGACCCGCTGGTGTTGAATTCGTAGATAACAGTGCCTGTAGACGCCAATTTGCTGACTGGAATGCCGAGGCTATGCATCAAACGAAGCGGCATTATACTCACAGCGGAACCCGGATCCACGTGGATTCGGTTGACTTCGCTGGAGCCAATGTACCCAACGAAATACATGGGTCGATCATGATTCGAATTCTTCGTCTGCATATCCTCTTTGGTGAAGGTAATGCAGGGAAGGTTCTTAGCCGCTATATTGCATTGTTGAACTACTAGTTCTGGCTCTTCCGGCACTGGCTTGACCCGAGTAAGGAATGCTTCTGAATCGGCCAAGGCCTCTTGTAAGACTTCCCTGGTCTCCTTAGACAACCGCAGCAACTCATACAACGTTATCCGCGCTGGAATATTAGCTAGTTGAGCCATAATATCGAAGATGCGCAGAGTGTTCGAGCTCTCTGGTTTATCTCTTCCAATCGGACGATTGAAACGAGACTGCTTCGGATTTTGCACCTCCTGGGTTTTCTTTTCTTTCTGCTTATCCACCAGCTGTCGCCGAGCATCTTCAACCGGTTTAGGAACTGCAATCACCCCCAGCTCCATGAGAGTTTTGGCTGGTCCCCGTTTAGTCACCCCCTGCTCAGCTAACTGATCACTAGGTGACGGATAGTTGAAGTGGTACTGGTTTCCGCTTCTGGTGGCAAAGACTTCTTGTTCTTCTTCGGAGAGCGGGAAGGTAGGAGCTTCATCACCGTCCTCTTCAAAGATTGCAGAAGTAGCATTGCAGGACTTGCCTTTACCCTTCTTGGTCGAGGAAGTCGCCCACTGCTCGTCTTCAATAAGATCAGGATGAACCCAGAGGATTTCTCCGTCTGGGACTATGTGTGGCACAAATCCCTTTTGGCGCTGTCCATATGGATCATCATTCACCGTCTTCATTCCTACTTTGGTGACGCGTTTTGGCTCGAACCATGTTGTGGGCACCGATCCAAATCTGATTGACACTGCATTTGCTCCTACATTCTTGGCAGGCTTCGGGGTTATGACCCCTACGTCAATTAACGCCTAGATCTTATCCTTGAGGTGGAAGCATGACTTCGTAGGGTGATGGACCGCTCTATGGTATGCGCAATACTTCGGATCCGTCACTTTGCTAGCCCCCTCTTGATCCACGATCGCTGGTAGCTGGATTTTGTTATTCTCCAACAGGTACTTGAAGATGCCGGGAACTTCATCATCTTTGAAGGAGTAAACTTTGGGAAACCTTGGCTCCGAAGATTTCTGCTTCTGAGGCCGTTGCTGCCAATGCGGCTGCGATTGTTGGGGCGCTCGCTGCTGTGGCTGTTGCTGAGGTTGCAGTTGGAAAGTTTGATTAGCATCAACTGCATTAGCATGTGACTTACCCTTCCCTTTTGGGACGAAGTTCTGTTTCGGAGGATTTGTCGCCGGTTGGCCTCTCTCCGCCTTCTTTCTTCTGAGGAATCGCTCAGCTTGCTCCCCTCGGACCTTTAGATCCTTCCATGTTTTGGATGGTGCTGTCCTCATTGCTTCCAACACATCCAATGAAAGATTGTTGTGGCAGGTCTGGAGAATGAACTCCTCAGTGATCGGGTCCCGGCAATTCATCGCCTTGTTCCGGAACCTTTTGACGAAGGTATCGACTAACTCCCCGTCTTTCTGTTTCTCGTCCAGCAACGACCCGATAGATATCTCGGTGTCGTCGTCGAAGAAATAGGCGAGGAACTTAGTCTCCATACCGTCCCAACTATTCACGCTACCTGGCTTGAGGCGGCGATACCAATCGAAGGCGGCTCCGCGAAGAGTGCCAACGAAAGACCGTACTATCAGAGGCTCATTGCCAGAGATAACCCCCAGATGTGATTTGAAGTAAATCTAATGCTGGGTGGGTGAACCCTTCGCATCAAACGGCGTGAAGTTGATTAAATTGAACTTCGCCAGATATGGGATTGATTCCCATTCTCTTGGGTATGGACAAGGAATGCCCGTTTTCTTCACCTCTTGAGCAGAAATCAACATATTGATCTTGTTCTCGAGGTTTTTGATCTTCAAACTTTCACCTGTGTTTTCGTTAGCACGATTCTGAGGTGAAAGCGTGGCGTTGCGACTAGCATCCTCATTACCACCCCCTGCATTGATGGGAGGATTATTGGCATTGTGAGCTTCATCCGTATTCGTGTGCTCATCTTCCTGAACGACCTGGTTACGGCGGCTTGGTTCGCCTTGCTGGTTCGTTAGTGCCTGGATTTATTGCTCATGCATTTCTCTCATATTCTGCATGGCCATCTGTATTTCGAACCTGAAGCTCTCCTATTGTTTGACCATGGCTTCTTCGAGCATCTTGGCCACTTGTTCCGCGCTTATCATGAATGACTCGTGGGGTTGTCCTTCGCTGGATACGGTATTGTCAGATGCAACTGCCGAGCCGGCATCTGATTCTTCATCCCCTGAAGGTAATCTTGTCCGAACCCTACCATATGTTGCACGAATAATAGCTCTGGATTGCAGACGAGTTACAAGTCGGGGCACCTCTGGAATCGCCTCGGGATTTTCCTGAGCCGATGTTCCTTTGCTGGTCATATTGGTGGTGACCCTCGGAAATTCTCCATCTTCGACCACCGTTCTTCTTCGTCGGAAATGCCTATGCCTTGGTTTTGGCGTTTTAGCAGTGAGTCTTTCGAAAACCGAAATCCTCTCGGGGACTGTCTTGGCGCAATTGCACTCAGACAATACTGACCGAATGAGTTTTGAACAAGGACATTAAGTTGTCAACTCTCGGGGACTCCTTTTCCTTGTTTTACTCGTACCCCCAACACGATAGTACAACTCATCGGTTTGCAGGTCGGAGTAACCTATCGTGTGTTGGCACGATTTCTCAGGTATAACGCCATCATCATCAGACGACAACATTTCCTTCTGAGGGTGAATTGCCTTCTTCGGGCTTTCAAGAGTCACGCGTCTCGAAACACGCCTTTGTGGGTGTGAATTCTCAACGGGCTCCTGAACTTCAATGCGCAAAGTGGTGCGCTTGGGTGCCATGCACTCCATGTCATGTTGAGGATGGCGGCGACTCCTAACATGTTGATTCGTTCGGGGCTTCTTTAGTGGGCCCAAACGTTCTTGGACTGGAGCTTTGCTTCGCTCCTCGGGAAGTGGACCGAGGCGTTCTAATGCTGACTTCCTTCTTTGGGATGGTCCTGCAGGATCTCCCGGAGCAGTTGTAGAAATCATCGGCGATTTGGGTTGGTTCGCTGGAGGTTGAACTTTTAAAGGCTGCAGTTGTTGCTCCTTAGTCTGAATCGCCACTTCAGACTTCGGCCTCCAAGCTTTGCGGGTTGATGGCGGCTTCTTGGCCACTTCTGTTTCCGGTAAAAGTTGCTGTTTTCATTGATGTTCTCTTTTTCGAGATCTGTTACAACTTCGATCGTTACAACAGTATAAAATGAAAACAAAGGGGTTACAACTTAAACGAAAATAAACACGAAAGCCCGGTTTGGTACGGTCTCGCTTGCGTGGGTTGTTGGCCTGTGACGGGGACATCGATATCCGTGGACCGCCGACTCTTCAAGATCCTTCCGGGAAAATCCGGCAGAGCTTCGTCTATCCGCGTGGGATATAGAAGCAGAACTTCGTCGATCCGCGTGAGATCTAGAAGCATAAAGCGTATATCTCGGCTAAAACGAGATAATAGCTCTTCTCAGTGTCGCCTGCGAAGGGCAACACCAAGGAACAGAAGGGTGGTGAATGAAGAAAAAGATGAAGACCTTTCGCTCCTCGATCCGGCAGGGCTTCGTCGCTCTCCTGCAGACTCTGACTCCTCACTCCGGCAGGGCTTCGCCGCTCTCTTGCAGAACAATCCTTGGCTAAGATAATTCAGCCTTGAATTGAGTGCAAAATCAAGAGCCCCTCACAAAGGAGGCCAAGAGGGGCTATTTATAGCCAAAAGGAGAGGGGGGGGGGGGGGCTGATGTG
>BQKN01019833.1:3233-14783 GCA_022839385.1 Asparagus kiusianus | reverse complement strand
AGAAACTTTTCTTTTCTCAAAATCTGAATATTTTTCACTTGAAAAAATGCACAAAGATCAAAGCTTATGAGTATGTGAGTCTCTTCATTTTTTCTAAACAGATAACCTATTTATAGCCCTTGAAAAGATAATTTTTTAAACTTTAAAAATGTTTAAAACACGGCTATAAATAGTCATAAATTCAAACTTTGAATTCTGGAAAAACTGTATCTGTAGTCGACTCAATACATATTAGTCGACTATACTGAGTTTAAACAGACTCTGTGTATCCAGAAAATTTCTCAGTAGTCAACTACAATGCTCATTAGTCGACTACACTGTATTTTGATAGAAACTTAAAAAATGAATTTTGCCATCAGTAGTCGACTATAATGTTGATTAGTCGACTATACTGTAAAATAACAGAAACTTATGTTTCTGTCAAACACTTGAGTAGTCGATTATAATCCATATTAGTCAACTATACTGTAAATTCACAGAAACACATATTTAAGTTTTATACATGAGTAGTCGACTACTATTCTAATTAGTCGACTACTAAGAGTAAAAAATATGAACTAAAAAGTTTTTATACTCAAGTTTTAACTATAATTCTAATGGTTAACATATGGGATTTCTATAGTTAACCAACACACTAAGCCTGTGTTAGTGTGTTCTAATATTGTGTGTGTGCGTGTGTGTGATCAAGGCTTGTACAATAATTCTAAGTAAAGAAAATGTAAAATGCATTATCTCATATGTTCTTCATCTTCTTCACTTTATAATGCCTTGAAATCAACTTGCACTTGTTCATATTTTGATATTAAAATCTGCATATAAAAGTTAGTGCATTTGTATATAATTGTTATCATCAAAATACTATTATGGAGATATGATATTCAACATTCTCCCCCTTTTTGATGATAACAAATAATTTATGCATAAGTATGTATTTTATTAACAGGTTTAGACATTATGAAATAACCTTACTTACTCCCCCTGCATATATGCAAATTAGAGTCTATAACAATACATAACAATACATAATTCTAATATAGATAACTATTTCTCCCCCTTTATTATAAACAAAAAGAGAAAAATATTTATGCTAAACATGACATTATTTCTTCAACATGAGCTAAAACTTCACTCATCCAAATAGGTAGGCAAAGACTTGCCATAAAGACCAAAAGTTCCATAATGTTCATCACCATGATCTATTTAAAATATGTAGCACAAATATTAACTAACCAAATGTAGGCTGTCTAAAAATCAAAAAAGATAGCTGATTCCCTATCAAACACCGATGATGGAGGTTACAATCTAACGACTTCCAGAAGGCTACAATTTAAAGACTTTCATGTAGATCGCTGAAGGTTACAATCTGACGATCTTCACGACAACTGATGAAAGCTCTAATCAACAGCCTTCACAATCAACATCAGGAGTTACAATCTGACAACTCTCACATATCAAAGAGATAAATCAAAGATTATAAAACAACGATCTTTGCAACGCTCTGGCAGAAAGAGACTACAAATCGACGGTCTCTTCAAACCAAGACATGGAAGTCCTCTCCACGTACCATCATCAAGACGCAATACCAATTCGGCCGCAAATGCAGCATTCGAAGGCTGCAAACGCAGCTCACATTCAGCTCCAAAAGCGGCCAACGCAGCTTTCATCTGCTTCCAAATGCAGCTTCCAACAGGCTACAAACGCAGCTCACATTCAGCTCCAAAAGCTGCCAACGCAGCTTTCATCTGCTGCCAAACACAGCTTCCAACAAGTTGCCAAACGCAGCTTCCAAGCTGCCCAACGCAGCTTCTAACAGCTACCAACACAGGTTCCATGTGCTGCCCAACGCAGCTCTCAAACACTGTGTTCAAACGCATATTTCATTCCAGAATACAGGATTTGCGTTTGACTCGTTCAAACACGAGCTGAACGGTTTCAAAACCGTTTCCCACGATCTGAGGAGATCACAACTCCACTCAGGAGTGATTTAAGGGGCGGTTACATCCCATTAGCTCCACTTAGGAGCGAATTAAGGGGGTGGTTACACCCTTTAATCCTCTATAAATAACTGAAAATCAATTCAGTTCGGGTGCTGGTTCTTTCATCCTTCTTTTTGGCATCAAAGAAGAGATCTTTGGGGGAAAAGTTACTGGAGCTTTAGAGATCAGCAACATGAGCTTTCTTCATCCTTGGCTTATAGACCGATTTCGGTTAAATCAACTCTTTCATAGAGTTTCAAACTCATTCAGAGTTCTCCACAACGTCAAATCGTGAGGAGAAGACCACGTTCCAGTGAATCAAGACGTTCGGATCGTCAACGGAGAGCAAACTCGGCGTGAGCATTCGAGGGAGGCACTCCATCGCCACCGTGAAGAACCCAGAATTAAACAAAGGGGAAATCCAGATCAATTCTCTTCTCTTTTGTAATCAGGAAATCCAAATTGTAATCGATTTTGAGAGAATACAAATCAATTTTTCTTTCATTGTCTTTTTACTATAAATTTTTTCACAAACAAAAGATGGCGACTCTGCTGGGGACAAGCTTCTCTGACGAAGAAGTAGTGGCGCAGTCCGACGTTCATCTCATTAGAACAATCGTCAAAACTCTTATTGTTGAGTTTGATCAAGCCAAGTATGAGGAAGCCCTCTCATCCGGATCCCTTAGCCCCAAGGCTATGCGCAAGACCAGCAAAGTTTTCAAGGAGACTAAATCTCCAGATGTGGCCGACTCGTCGAAGGACTGTCACCCTTGGGGTTGCACTGTTCATATAGTCCCCTTTCTGAAGGAGAGGACTTAGCTTCGGCACAACTCCAAAAAAGCTGATCCTCCAATCAACGTGAGCTCCGTGTTTGTGAGCCTCAACGCGAGCTCTGCATAAGCCAAGCTAAACGCAGCCCTCAGGGGTGCGTTTCACCAGCAAAACCTGGAGCTTAGGCATGCGTTCGGGTGACGAAATTTAAGGCATCTCAACCAGATTCATGTTCACCAAGAGTTAGTCCTGTCCTGTCCAATCATAGACTAGATTGAGGGGCGGGTATAAGAAGTTCATGGATTCAAGGCATCTCAACCAGATTCATGTTCACCAAGAGCCAGTCCTGTCCAATCATAGACTGGGGGTTCCAGTTCAAACCTCACGATCAGTGAATAATTCTCCTCGAATATTTACAACAGATTTGAGAGAATTCATATCGAGTGAAAGACCGATGCAACAAATTATTCGTTTATTCCAATATGAACGACTGATTCCTACGGTCCTCTCGGGATGTCAATGCTGCTCATATGCGGCCAAACTGTTGGTGTTCAACCAATTTACGAATGTTGCTTTGCCTAACCAACGACGACGTTCACACATGAAGAAGTCTCCGGAGACCGAATATCCTGGGGTCACTATCAATGTGATCGGCAGAGGGAAAGCCTCAAGTCCTAGTTCCGATGATTCTAAGACAAGTCGTTCACCGACCGTCAGAGAAATCGCTAACGAGTTTGAAGGAGTCGACCGACACACTCGGACGCGAATAGGAGCCATTCCTCCTGTCAACTATCGGAGTTTATCTAGAAGAACTAATTCCGATGATGAACACTCAGCCATTGCAGAGTCCCAATCATCAAGCTCTTTCGTTGGGAATGAGAACTTCGTCCACATGGCAGAACATTCTGAAGATCTTGCAAAGAGGGTTACTGAGCAAGACGCCATGCTCAAATCACAGCAGAAGACCCTCAATGAACTCCTAGACCTATTGACTTAACTCGTCGCAGACAAGACTAAATCTCAGAAGACAGATTCGCCACCTAGGCAAGAATCCTCCCGGAGAGGAAAAACGCCTTCATACCGACCTCACACAAGCAAGGGGAAGGAAAAGTGGTTGATAACATGGCTTCTGACCAAGATGCCCACAACCTAGAATCTTCCTCTGATGAAGGAAGAGAGACGGAGAACGAGCAGAATCTCCAGTCGGCCAAAATGGAAGAATTGGAAGACCGCCTCAATGCCATTTCTAACAGAAGCGAGCTCCAGGAAGAGGGAGTTGTCAGACCCTATCCTACCGAATGGGATGCAGCCCCTTATCCTCAAAAGTTCAAAGTTCCGACGTTACAAACTTTTAACGGCACAGGATCACCGAACCAACATATCTATCATTTCAAGTCACAGACTGGAAATGTGATATCAAACGACGCTATTCTGGCTCGATTATTCATTGGCACCCTCAAGGGAGTTGCCTTTGAATGGTTCAGAAAACTGCCTACGGGATGTATCCAAAAGTGGGCGGATCTAGAGAGACTCTTCCTATCAAGATTCTTTGAAAAGGATACAGAAGTCTCCATACATACCCTTCTAGCCATTAAGCAGAAGAAGAGGGAGTCTATCAAAGCCTTCGTCAAGAGGTTCCGAAGCATGGCTCTACGATGTTCGTCAAGTATGACACATTCTACCTTAGTGGAGACATGTCGACACAACTTGCAAACCGACCTCCTAGCCCGAATAGGAGTTGCAGAATGCCGTTCCTGGAGATAACTAATCTCTCAAGGCGAACAGGCTCAAAAGATTATTGCCAGGATCAAAGCTGAAGAACAAAGTAGGCAGGATCAGCTTGAGCAATCGGACCAAGCCCAATCTTCTCCTGAGCAATTGAACCAAGCCTAATCTTCTCAGTCAGAACCGGAAGATACTACGACCACTGAAGCCAATCCTCTTCAGTAGGATGGCAGGTCCAACAACTATCACGTTAACAATTACCTCTGATAGTCAAACCCATTAGATAATGGCCCACTAGGCGATGTGCTATGTCTATCATTTTTCCCCCCTGCACTTATTCAAGACTGGGGGTTGGTTTATTCGAAATTCATTGGATTATGAATAATAAATTTTCTAAGTTGTCACGTTCAATAGAACACCTCTGTCAACCGTGAAATCCACAAAACTATCACGTTAACAGTTACCTCCGATAGTCTATTTCCTCCAAATTCTCCTGCCAATCCTCTTCAATAGGATGGTAGGTCCACAAAACTATCACGTTAACAGTTACCTCTGATAGTCTATTTCCTCCAAATTCCCCCACCAATCCTCTTCAAGTAGGATGGCGGTTCCACCAAAACTATCACGTTAACAGTTACCTCTGATAGTCCTTTTCCTCTAAATTCCTCCACCAATCCTCTTCAAGTAGGATGGCGGGTCCACCAAAACTATCACGTTAACCGTCACCTCTGATAGTCCTTTTCCTCCAAATTCTCCCATCAATCCTCTTCAAGTAGGATGGCGGGTCCACAAAACTATCACGTTAACAGTTACCTCTGATAGTCAAACTCATCAGATAATGACCTACCAGGTGATGTGCCTCTATTCCGACTTTATGGATAGTGCCCCACTAGGTGATGTACCTTGTCTACCTCTTTTTATTCCCCTGCTAAGTCTTAATCAAGACTGGGGGTTGGTTACTTGGAATCCATTGGATTAAGAGTAACAAATCTTTCACATCGTCAAGTTAACATTACACTTCTGACGATTATCACCCCACAGAGTATGAATGCAGCTTGCATCACTCCTAATTTGTCACGTTAACAATACACCTCTGACAATCAACTTATCAATCCTTATCAATAGGATGATAGGTCCTCAAAATTGCTCAAATCGCAATCTTCCCCAGCAAGACACTAAGCCTTCAAAATCTTGTTCAAATCACAGGTATCAGAACTCATCGTTCCTGATGATAAACTCACCTAGCAAGTTTCCCCAGCGATACGCTAATTCCTAAAATCTTGTGCAAGTCATAAGTACACATTCTCTTGTCATGTTAACATCATACCTCTAATAAATTCACTTATCAATCCTTTTTAATAGGATGATAAGTCCACAAAGTTGCTCCAATCGCAACATATTCTCTTGTTATGTTAACATCATACCTCTGACAATCTACTTATCAATCCTCGTCAATAGGATGATAAGTCCACAAAGTTGCTCCAATCGCAACACAAATTCCTGTCATGTTAATATCACACCTCTGACAAATTCACTTATCAATCCTCTTCAATAGGATGATAAGTCCACAATGTTGCTCCGATCGTAATATTCTTCTTGTCACGTTAATATCACACCTCTGATAAAATCTACTTATCAATCCTCATCAATAGGATGATAAGCCAACAAAGTTGCTCTAATCGCAACACATTCCTGTTATGTTAACACTAAACCTCTGACAAAATCTACTTATCAATCCTCATCAATAGGATGATAAGTCCACAAAGTTGCTCTAATCGCAACACATTCCTGTTATGTTAACACTAAACCTCTGACAAAATCTACTTATCAATCCTCGTCAATAGGATGATAAGTCCACAAAGTTGCTCACATCGCAACATATTCTCTTGTCATGTTAACACCATACCTCTGACAGTCTACTTATCAATCCTCGTCAATAGGATGATAAGTCCACAAAGTTGCTCCAATCGCAACACAAATTCCTGTCATGTTAATATCACACCTCTGACAAATTCACTTATCAATCCTCTTCAATAGGATGATAAGTCCACAAGGTTGCTCCGATCGCAACCAATTCTTATTACGTTAATCCCACACCTCTGACAAAATCAACTTATCGACTCTCTTCAATAGAGCGATAGGCCCACAAACCTGTCAAGTTAACATCACGCCTCTGACGACCAAATCAACTTATCGACTCTCTTCAATAGAGCGATAGGTCCATAAAATACTGTTAGGTTAACATCACGAATCTAACAGTCAAACCCCCAATGAGCTTGTTAATCATTTTTCAACAAAAATAACAAGCTTTCATTATAAAATCCCCAGTGGATTAAAGATTTTTTGAAATTATCCCAGTGATAATAAATAAAATTTCTGAATTTCACTCTAAGTGAAAATTCATGCCAAGTTAATATTACACCTCTGGCGCTTCCAACTTTCTTTCAGTGTTTCAAGTAACACAGGAAGAAATAACGACAAAGTCTATGTATTCAAAATCATAGCATCAAGTCTAAGAGGGTTCATTCTCTTAGCACAACGTTACATGTGGAACGGACTTAGACAATCCACATGCTAGCCCGACTCAAACGGTAGTCGGTAAAGGCTTATCAAATCCGTTGATGGCTGAGGGTTTGCTAAAAATCCTATGCACGTTTGCAGGCCTATCAGCTTGATGGATGTGAGCCGAGACTTAAAACAGATGAGTCAAAGACAAGTCTCAAAGACTTAGTCAAAAATGCATGGAAGCCACATCCATGTCTTAAGTAAAAACGTTGAGGTCAGACCCACGATGCAAAAATCGAACGCCGAGGTCACACCCGTGTTCCAAATTCAACATGCAAGGGTGAGACCCACATCTCAAGTTCAAAATGCAGGGTCCTTCCCTATATTCCAGAAGCAGGATTATGGCGCATACCTTCACACAGGTCCTACGTGGCAAATCCCTTCAACGAAGATGTCATCGAAGCAAGTGCAGAGAATAAATCCTTTACGACAAGGAATCAACAGCTCCAAGATCAGAGTTTAGATCCAAAGTATTCCGAAAATTCGTCCCAGTCAACCGCGAACTTTTGAAAACTTTGGAGGGGGTTCTGTAGGCTGTCTAAAAATCACAAAAGATAGCTGATTCCCCATCAAACACCGATGATGGAGGTTACAATCTAACGACTTCCAGAATGCTACAATTTGAAGACTTTCACGTAGATTGCTGAAGGTTACAATCTGACAATCTTCACGACAACTAATGAAAGCTCTAATCAACAGCCTTCACAATCAACATCAAGAGTTACAATCTGACGACTCTCACATATCAAAGAGCTAAAGCAAAGATTACAAAACAATGATCTTTGCAACGCTCTGACAGAAAGAGACTACAAATCGACGGTCTCTTCAAACCAAGACGTGGAAGTCCTCTCCGCGTACCATCATCAAGACACAACACCAATTCGGCCGCAAACACAGCATCCGAAGGCTGCAAACGCAGCTCACATTCAACTCCAAAAGCGGCCAACGCAGCTTTCATCTGCTTCCAAACGCAGCTTCCAACAGGCTGCAAACACAGCTCACATTCAACTCCAAAAGCTGCTAACGCAGCTTTCATCTGCTGCCAAACGCAGCTTTCATCTGCTGCCAAACGCAACTTCCAACAAGTTACCAAACACAGCTTCCAAGCTGCCCAACGCAGCTTCTAACAGCTGCCAACGCAGCTTCCATCTGCTGCCCAACGCAGCTCGCAAACACTGCGTTCAAATGCATATTTCATTCCAGAATACAGGATTTGCATTTGACTCGTTCAAACACGAGCTGAACGGTTTCAAAACCGTTTCTCACGATCTGAGGAGATCATAACTCCACTCAGGAGTGATTTAAGGGGCGGTTACATCCCATTAGCCCCACTTAGGAGCGAATTAAGGGGGTGGTTACACCCTTTAATCCTCTATAAATAACTGAAAATCAATTCAGTTCGGGGGTTGGATCTTTCATCCTTCTTTTTGGCAGCAAAGAAGAGATCTTTGGGGGAAAAGTTACTGGAGCTTTGGAGATCAGCAACAGGATCTTTCTTCATCCTTGGCTTATAGACCAATTTCGATTAAATCAACTCTTTCATAGAGTTTCAAATTCATTCAGAGTTCTCTACAACGTCAAATCGTGAGGAGAAGACCACGTTCCAGTGAATCAAGACGTTCGGATCGTCAATGGAGAGCAAACTCGACGTGAGCATTCGAGGGAGGCACTCCATCGCCACCGTGAAGAACCCAGAATTAAACAAAGGGGAGAATCTTGATCAATTCTCTTCTCTTTTGTAATCAGGAAATCCAAATTGTAATCGATTTTGAGAGAATACAAATCAATTTTTCTTTCATTGTCTTTTTACTATAAATTTTTCCACAAACACCAAACAACATCATAGTAAAGTAAACACACAATCAACATACTTGACATAGTAGAAACATAAATAACATATTACATATATCCTAACAACTCTCAACTACATTTAAACAAAATAACATAATTGTTTTGAAAAACATCCAAATCTAATATGATGTATGCATAAACTTCTAAGGTGCTGGAGGGGGTTGTTGTCCTTGAAAATATGCATTAAGCTTTGTGTCCAAGTCTTCAAACTTCTTGATTAGCTCTTCTTGATTACTGTTTTCGTCAAAAGTTGGTTTTGCTGTGGAATTCATTATATCTTCGGTCGATTACAATAAATTCGAAAGAAATAGTCTTTTTATAAGACCTCTTTTACACAACAAAATAAAAATTACAATTTTTTAAAAACAAACGCAGGATCGTTGTTTGGATCGCTGCTTGCGTGGGATCTTTGCCTGTGCCGGGGGTGCGTTAGCCCGTGGACCACCGATTCACAGATTCTGATTGAATCGTGAAGGTTCTGGGGATTCTTCCTTCGTTTATCGAAGTAGGAATTTGAAGTGAATATCTTATCGATGTAAGATGTTCACTCTTCCAAAGATCAAGTCAGAGCTTAGATCTCTAGGAATGGCCAAAACCTTCTTGAGGATGTTTGTGAAGAAGGAAGACTCTCTCTCTTGCTCAAATTCACCAAAAGCTTAAGTCTCTCTGCCCCAATCTGTTCTCTTCTCCTTTACTTCGTGTTTAGGGGGGTATTTATAGGGGTAGAAGTGCACCACAGCGAACATGGGGCAAAATAACTGCCCAAGTAGTTATTCTTTGGCCGCTGCAGTCTACACTGCCGCGGCTATTGGCGCGGCAGTATAGGCTGCCGCGGCCGAAGAGGCAGTTACTAGCACGTTCCAACGTGCTTAAAACCGCTCTTCCACGATCTTTAACCACTTTTTTACGTGGTTCAACTGCTTTTCCACGTCAGCACACGTTCTATTTCTGATATGTCACCACGTGGACTTCAGAAACCATCGTATAACTGCCTTGTAACCGCCACAGCACTCCTTTAAAATAGCCGCGACACCCTAGATTGTAGCGCCTACACCGTGACACTGTATGCTGCCGCGCCTTAGCCGCGGCACCATGGGTTGCCGCGCCTTAGCCGCGGCGCTTTGTCCTGCCGCGCCCACATGTGTTGTTTGATGACGTGTAAATTGTTCTTCCATGTTATTTTAATTGGTATTTGGATGTCTGTAAGTATTTTTGACGCCTACAGATACCCCCTCCAAAGTATCTCAGACTCATCATTTCTTTAGAGAGGAGTCTGGGACACTTTGGATATGATAAGCTTTTTCTGCAATTTCTCCAGTTCTTTGTTGAGGAAATTGCGTAGAATGGTCTGTGAATGGCTTCAATCCTAGACTTCTCCATCTTTCAGTCTATTCAGCGCTTTGTAGAATAGCTAAGAATTCCCCGGTGTTGCGTTTATCGCGTAGCCGTTGTCGAAGTCTTGAATTAGAACTGCCGTTGAAAATTAGAGAAGCAGTTTATACTCATATACTCATCGGAGTGTTCGGGAAATAGTTTAACCTCATATACCCGTTGGGAGGTTCAAGGAGATGCAGTTTATACTCATATACTCATCGGAGTGTTCGAGAAATAGTTTAACCTCATATACCCGTTGGGAGGTAGCCAGGTTATTCTTAAGAATATTCTAAGTGATATTCTCCAGAAACTTCCTGTTGAGGGTAGAGAAATAGTTTAGACTCGTATACCTATTGGAGTATTCTGGTCTCTTTTTTGTTGGTAGAGATGAACCCGAAATCGGAGAGGAAGAATTTTATATTCTATCTCCTAGTCTCTTGTTTGTTGGTAGAGATAAACCCGAAATCGGAGAGGAAGAATTTTATATTCTATCTCCTGGTGCAAAAGAAACTCAAAGTGGGATCTCCACTTAGAGAATCTGGATTGGTTTGAATAATCCTAACTGTCATAAGATTTGATTATCCAATTCAAAAGTGGACCTTTCGTTCGCAAAGTGAATCGAAAGGAGATTTGGTTGTGGTCCTAACTATAGTAAGGTTTGACCAAGTGGGAGTTTTGAGACGATCCTAACTGTTTAAAGGTTTGACCGCTCAATTTGTGGACCTCTCGTTCATTGAAGGAATCGAGAGGGGATTTTGGCTTTGGTCCTAACTGTTTAAAGGTTTGACCAAGTGGGAATTTGAGACGATCCTAACTGTTTAAAGGTTTGATCGTTCAATTTGTGGACCTCTCGTTCATTGAACGAATCGAGAGGGGATTCTGGTTTTGGTCCTAACTGTTTAAAGGTTTGACCAAATGAGAATTTGATATGATCCTAACTGTTTAAAGGTTTGATCGTTCAATTTGTGGACCTCTCGTTCATGGAACGAATCGAGAGGGGATTTTGGCTTTGGTCCTAACTGTTTAAAGGTTTGACCAAATGAGAATTTGATACGATCCTAACTGTTTAAAGGTTTGATCGTTCAATTTGTGGACCTCTCGTTCATGGAACGAATCGAGAGGGGATTTTGGCTTTGGTCCTAACTGTTTAAAGGTTTGACCAAATGAGAACTTGAGACGATCCTAACTGTTTAAAGGTTTGATCGTCCAATTTGTGGACCTCTCGTTCATGGAACGAATCAAGAGGAGATTTTGGCTTTGGTCCTAACTGTTTAAAGGTTTGACCAAA
>BQKN01019828.1:0-10153 GCA_022839385.1 Asparagus kiusianus | reverse complement strand
GCTCATCAAACCCGTTGAGGGCTGAGGGTTTACTAAAAATCCTATAAAGTGTGAGAGTCATTGACGCACCAGGTTCATTTTTTTTAGGTCAATGAATTAAAATTGTATTCATCTCCCAAAATTGAAAGTGTATGTACACAATGCTTTGCCAGTTCATCTTTGGCAAGAAACTAATAAGAAAACAGTTTTCCATCAAGCTATTAGCCTACATTTTCCTTATTCTATCCTTTATATGTTCAGGAATTTCTTCATTCAGTACCTTTGAGCGCACCAGTTTTATTAGTTGGTCTCATGGCTTGAGGATCTAATAACTTCAGGATAAGATTCATACATGCAGATGAATCAGCTTTAATAGTTGGTCATGTTGCTCAGACATTTGAGACCGTCACGCTCCAATACCTTAAAAGCTTAAACCGTGTAGACTCTAGGAAACGTACGAGTATAAACTGTGTTAACGACGGTCAACGTGTTACAGCAAAGGTTAACGCCGGTCAACGCGCTACGGTAAAGGTCGATGCCGGTCAACGCATTAGTAATTTCGCCAAAATAAGGCAAAGGATGATTCAAGAAAGTTCGTTCACATTCAGATATGAATTTCTGACGAATATAATCACTTCAAAGTCAGCTCAATGACACGAGCTAAATTCAGAAACTTACACATCAACTTCAGTTCAATATTTCGACAACGGTCAGACAATAAACGTAGTACCGGAAGAATTTTATCTATTCGATAAAACACTGAATAGACTAAAGGCTAAAGAAGTTAAGAATTGAAGCAATTCACATGTCCCTCTACGAGATTGAGGAAATGACCTATCTTATCCAAAATATTTCAGACTCTTCTATAAAAGAATAAGTCTGAACTACTTTGGAGAGGGTATCTGTAGGCATCTAAAAATACCTATAGGTGTCCACACACAGCTCGAGACAGAGAGAAGATGACGAATATCGTTATTCGAGTCTAGGAGGATTATCTGACGCCGACAAGTGCATGAACAGGAATGGCGAACCAACTGTATCTCGTACGCTCACCGGCCACCTCCAATTCGTCACACCTGCCGGTCATCCCACACGTGTTAGTCAGCTCGCGCGCTCAGCAGTCAGCTCACGCGCGTCAGTCAGCTCCAAGTGACCGAACGCGCTTATCAGTTAGCTCGCGCTCGTTAGTGAACTTGCGCGTATCGATCAGCGAAGCGTACAAGTCAACAAGATGACCGAATACACAAAACGGAAAAAAGACTGAACGAACACCCAAGTGCCGAACTGACCCGTGCGGCGACGGGTCAGCACGAGCCGACCCACGCGACGACGGGTTAGCACGAGTGCGGGTCAGTTCGTGCTAGCCCGCCGCTGCGCGGGTCGGTTCGGTACTTAGGCGTTCGTTCCGTCTTTTTTCATTTTGTGTATTATGTCGTCTTGTTGACTTGTACATTTCGCTGATCAATACGCGCAAGCTGACTGACAAGCGCGAACTGACTGGCGAGCATGTTCGGTCACTTGCAGCTGACTAACACGCGCGAACTGACTGTTGAGCACGCGAGCTGACTGACACGTGTGGGCTGACCGACAGATGTGACGGCCAATTGGAGATTGTCAGTGAGCGTACAAGACACAATTGGTTCGCCATTCCAGTTCATGCACTTGTCGGCTTTAGATAATCCTCCTAGGCTCGGATAACAACGTTCGTCATCCTCTCTCCATCTCGAGCTGTGTGCGGACACCTATAGGCATTTTTAGACGCCTACAGTATTGTTTCCCATATAGATACCTCTTCTCCTTTCTTCAAATCGGTAAATTCTATGACTCCATTCTTATCATTTCTGATATTTCTGGTCACACTGGAGTTGATTCACTAACCGCTAATATTTGTTATCATAGCATTGCATTCCGTCACACCGACGAAGTCTTTGTTAGACCCTAGAGGGGGGTTGATTAGGGTCTTATGCTAATTTAATCCCGATTAAATGCCAATTAAAATTATATTGATTAATTTGTTCTTGCAAGAAATATATGAGATGGATATGAACAAGAATGATATGAATAAGCATAAATAAAATATACACTAAGCAAAACACAAACACACGATATATTTACGAGGTTTGGTCACCACGACCTACGTCCCCGCTCCTCACCTCGAGGAGATATCCACTATCATAATCCGGTTTGGAAGCCGGGACTTCTACACACTCGGTTTACAAGTTTACCAAAAATTCTGACACAACAAACACTATGCAATCACACTTTACACACTAAGTGTAGGAACCTAGCTCGTGTCATCCTCCTCAAGTGCTCGGATACAACCTCTCCCTAGGTTCGTCAACCGACGCCACTCCTTTTGGATTCGACCCTGTCTCACGCCTCACACTTCTCTCGGTGTACAAGTGTATTACAAGTGATACTCACAATAAAGATTAAATATAATGATTTGTTCTCAATAACAAATGAGAACACAATGAAGCTCACTCTCACTAAATCACACACCACTACCTAACAATATATTGTATGAAAATATTATAAGCTCAATACAGTGTGTGTGATAATAGTGAATAGAAAATATGCAACTCAATAAATAAAGCTAAGGTATGAAATGATAAGCTATATGAGAAGATGAGTTAGGAAAACTTTTTAATAGACAAGAAGAACTATAGAGGATGATGAGGATAAGTTCCTCAGTTGGAATTGAAAGCCTCTTCTTGTTGTAGAAAACTTTTCTTGAAACAGACAAACAAAATCAGCTTAAACAGCTCTTAATCTTTTGTTGAAAACTCACTGTAAAACAAACTCTCTGTCATTGAAAGAGGAAGGCACTGGGGTATTTATACACACTCAAGACATCAGCCAAAACAACATTGAAAAGACCAAAATAGCCCTAGAGAATCAAATCAGAAAATAGCCGTTGGAAAGCAATCATCAGTTCGACGGTCGACCATGAGAAACTGGCGATCGACCGTGAAGCACAAAGAACAGTAAACAGCTTTGAAAACACAGACGGTCGACCGTGACGGTCAACCGTGAAAGTCTCTGGATGAGCCACGGTCGACCGTCACGGTCGACCGCTATCCAATAAAAGGCATAATTTGAAAATGAACTACTAACGGTCGACCGTGGTGGTCGACAGCAAACTGATACACGCTAAAATACAGGTTTTTGGCTGATTTGGAAAATACGTTAAAAATATCAAATCATTTCCAAAATTAGTAAAACTTTAGGGAAAGTTTCTAAATGATAAAATAAACATGTTTGAAAAGGAATTTTTGAAAATGCAATTTTTGTTTGTGAAAACTTACTATTTTTTAAAAGCGTTCATAAAACCTGTTTCTCGTGAACACAAAAATAAAACTATGGCTTGTAAAGTTGTGTATATATATCATGCATACATTATATATATTATGAAGTATGAAAGACATGTAAACATGAAATAAAAGCTATTGTAACAAAGTTTGATGAAAAATCATTTTTATGGTAGAAAAAGTCAAACTTGTATTGTGTTTACATATTGAGCTTAAATATAATCATACGATATATGTAAGCAAACTACTCTTATACCTAGGTGAATACACAAACATGAACTTGAATCTTTAACTCTTGATTGTCATGTGTTGAATTACCTGTAAAGAGAAGAACAAACCACAAAAACTAGAAAACAGATTAGCTATAAATTGTTTGACAAATTATCATCAAAACCATAGGGCCAACAATCTCCCCCTTTTTGATGATGACAAACAATTTATTTAGTAATATGAAATTCATATGGATAAACCAAATAAACCAAACATATGAATCATGTAGTTATATATGAATAAACCAGCCATATGAATAATATGAATAAACCATATAACCAAACATCAACATTACATGTAATTTTTCCATCAATATGAATAAATCAATAAACCAAACACAATATGTGGTTTTTCTCCCCTTTGACAACATCAAGAAGGTAAAAAATATGAGCAACGATCCCCCTGCATTCATGCATAGATTATAAACAAATGTATGGCCAATACGCCCCCTGTCAATTTGCATAAATGACATAAAAAGAACATATATGGGAGCTAAACATCCATACACATCCATAAACATATGAATCAAAATCAAAACCAAATTTTTAACACAAATAGCATCCTTAACAGCCTATTTTCATAATACATTGTTCAGAAGATCTAAAAATCATAAAAAGATAGTCATAAGCTATCATAAATATAATAAACAGAAATAGTTCCACAAGATCACATAGTTTTCAAACGCAAACCATAAAGTTATTACAACTTCAAAATAAAAGTTAAATATCCAGTTTCAGTTCTACAAAACATAAATCCATAAAAAGCAAGTATCAATCACCACCATCATCAGATTCAGATGCAGAGCCAGATCCCGAATCAGAAGCAGATCCTTCTTCAGAGCCCTCTTCAGATCCAGTGTCAGAGCTGGAAGAGGGATTCTGAATCCCAAGAGACTGACGCTGATAGCTAAGGAGAGTCCTAACATCCTTCTGAATACTCGAGACCTGAGTCTCAAGACGATCCAAACGGTCAAAGACCTCAGAAGCGAAATAGTGGAAGCTCTAGAACGAGGATGGAGAGGATGATGGTTCAGCAGGAGCAGAGGATAAAGAGTCTGAAAGTTGCATTCGATAGAGGGAAACTCTATCAAAATACTCCTTGCTTGGATCAACTTTGGTTTCATGAGACAAATCAACACTGAAGTGTTGAAGGATAAGAGTGATGAAACAACCAAAGGGGAGGAACTTAAAATGCTTGCATGCCATGTTTTTAAGAAAAACATTTGCCCAATTCACTTTTATTTTGGCAAAAATAGCATACACAACATTGACTTTATCAGGAGCAAAGTGATCAAAGCTACCGGTCTTAGGAATGAGGTTCTGAGCAACAATTCGAGCGATAATTTTGACTGTGGGATTAAGTGATTTGTTGTTCATAGGATAAGTGCAACCGGGCTTAAACAAAAGATTGTTCACATCCTGATCGGTGTGTTTAATAGACATGAGCTCAACGTCACTTGACGGGATCTTAAGGATTCCCGCAAGCTCGTCAGTAGAAAATGATATTTGAACATTCTTAACAGATGTATTGATGGTTTGAAGACTATCAGCTGAAGATGAAACAGATAGGTTTGTATAAAATAGATAAATAAGAAATGGGTAATAGGGAACCTTACGTTCCACATCTAATAAATTATACAACGCAACAGCAGATAGAATTTCATCAATATTATAAATGGCTAATTCCTCATATTTGATGTACCTACCAGATAGAATTTTTAACCTACAAAGGTCCCTATACTTCTTAACTAAGGATTTGAAAAGCAGAAAATCCTCATAGTTGGAGGCAAGAGATGATGAAGAACCAGTATCTTCTTTAGATTTCTTTCTAGGGGGCATTATATCAAAATGAGATCAACAATAGGGTTTGACAGATAAGATTTAAACAGAAATTGAGACTGAAACCCTAGAAATGATAATGAAACCCTAGAATGGAGAAAGAAAACAAGATTAAGAGAGGAGTTACCCAAACAAATCCCCAACGAAATTGATGAGAGAGAGTCACGGTCGATTGACGAAAGTGACGGGCAACCGTGGGAGAAAATCACAGATTTGGGGGAAAATTTCGAATGAGAGGAATAGAGAGGGTCGGGTCATAAGAAAAGAAAGATCAACGGCCTGGATCAGCTCACAAGATAGGATCAACGGTGGTAAGAAATTTGGGTTTAAAACAGTTAGCAAATAAAAACCAAAACCCGATAAGAAAACTGGAAAAATCTCTTGCGGTCGATCGCGAGAAAAATAACAGCAAAACTTGTTTAAACCTAGATTTTGAGAGAATTTTCATTTTGGATCTTTTTGAAAAAATTGTTTTATAGGATATTATACATATATAAAACCTATTAGCTAGTAATACAAGAAAATGTTTTATTTTAACTTAATAAAAACAGAATCAACATCAAAGCTCAAAAACAACTATAAAACAAAAACAAAACAGTAGTTATGAAATAAAACTCATTTTGGTACCTAAATCATTTTGGTACTAATAACATTAGGGATATGACCCCTATCATATAAATCCAATGCCCTAGGGTTATGAACCTGCTTGGGCATATTTTGTGCGCCGATACGATCAAAACAAAAATCGTAAACATGACCCATGCAATTGCAATTTGTGCAATGTACGGGTTTGAATGGTTTGCATTGACCGAAATGATATGCACGTGGTTCATTTGCAAAAATAGATTTTTCTTTATAATTATTTTGCAAATGTGAATTTCTTTTCAAATCAAAACAAAACATGGCCAAATGACCAAAACGACCATAATAATCACATTTGTACACATGAACATGTTTATGATTTACACTATGTGTGTGTACAGGTGTATGTGATGAAAAAGCTTGATGGGATGCACAATCATAAATAGGCTTGTCAATCTTTTGTGCATTATGACGAAATTGGGCTAAATGGCCTTTAAGACCGTAAATAGAACATTTGCGAATTTTATCATACATGTGTGCATAGTGAATAGGTTTCTTAGAAGAATTAACATTGAACTTTGCACATAAGTCCATAAGCTTTTTGTTATTAGCAATACAAGTGTTTAGTGTTGAATCTAAGGTAGATATGTATTTTCTCATTTGATTCAACTCATTATTGTGCATACAAGTATTGCTGCTAGAAGTAGGATAAACATGATTATTTATCATAGATTTTGATTTATCTACTTCTAACATGGCATCACATTTTTTATGAAGCAACCTAGCATTTTCTAATCTCAAATTTTCATTGCATTCTTTAAGAATTATATTTTCATTTGCAATGAAATCAAACTTAGTGACTAGTGTTTCATTAGTGGATTTTATATTAACATACTTATTTTTACATCAATATAGCAATTGCATAATTTTTCAAACTCAAGAGCAAGCTCATCAAAAGTAATAACATTATCGTTGTCAAGCTCGCATACCTCACTAGGGTTATCACCTAGTGGTAGTGTACATGGAGATGAGACTTCTTTAGAACTCAAAGCGAGATTTTCTAATGCTTGTTGAATAGCCTCTAAGTCCCATTGATGTGCTTCAATAAATTTTCATAAGGTGTAAGCACTATCAAAATGAGCAAATTTGTTGAAAAAAGATGAGTGAAAGACACTAAGCAAACATTCTAACAAAAACTTGTTCATATTAAACATTCTTTTATCATCTTTATTCCACTTGGATTTTTCCGAAGTGCGAACAATATAAGCATCCTCAATAATTTCCCATAAATTGAATTGTTTAGATTAAACAAAAAGTTTGAATCTAACACACTATTGAGCATAGGGGAAAATATCCAAATGAGGAGCAACATTAATAGCATAACCTAAACTAGATGCATCATACATATCCATAGAGATTATATGTAAGAAGCCAAATGCAATCAAAAGTAAATTAGCACGAAAACGATAACTTGGATCTTTAACTCAAGGCGATTAGACCTTAAATCAAAGAGCATTAAGCTCTGATACCAATTGTTAGGCCCTAGAGGGGGGTTATTAGGGTCTTATGCTAATCTAATCCCGATTAAATACCAATTAAAATTATATTGATTAATTTATTCTTGGAAGAAATATATGAGATGGATATGAACAAGAATGATATGAATAAGCACAAATAAAATATACGCTAAGCAAAACACAAACACACGTATGTTTACGAGGTTCGGTCGCTACGACCTACGTCCCCGGTCCTCACCTCGAGGAGATCTCCATTATCACAATTCGGTTTGAAAGCCGGAACTTCTACACACTCCGTTTATAAGTTTACCGAAAACTCTCACACAACAAATACTATGCAATCACACTTTACGCACTAAGTGTAGGAACCTAGCCCGTGTCCTCCTCCTCAAGTGCTCGGATACAACCTCTCTCTAGGTTCATCAACCGACGCCAGTCCTTTTGGATTTGACCCCGTCTAACGCCTCATACTTCTCTCGGTGTACAAGTGTATTACAAGTGATACTCACAATGAATGCTAAATACAATGATTTGTTCTCTTTAATAAATGAGAACACAATGAAGCTCACTCTCACTAAATCACACACCACTACCCAACAATATATTGTATGGAAATATTATAAGCTTAATACAGTGTGTGTGATAATAGTGAATAAAAAATATGCAACTCAATAAATATAGCTAAGATATGAAATGATAAGCTATATGAAAAGATGAGTTAGGAAAACTTCTCAATAGATAAGAAGAACTGTAGAGGATGATGAGGATAAGATCCTCAGTTAGAATTGAAAGCCTCTTCTTATTGTAGAAAACTTCTATTGAAACAGACAAACAAAATTAGCTTAAACAGCTCTTAATTTTTTGTTGAAAATTCACTGTAAAACAAACTCCCTATCATTGAAAGAGGAAGGCACTGAGGTATTTATACCCACTCAAGACATCAGCCAAAATAACATTGAAAAGACCAAAATAGACCCAGAGAATCAAATCAGAAAATAACCGTTGGAAAGCAATCATCAGTTCGGCTGTCGATCGTGAGAAATTAGTGGTCGGTCGCGAAGTACAAAGAATAGTAAACAGCTTTGAAAACACAGGCGATCGACCGTGGCGATCGACCGCGAAAGTCTCTGGATGAGCCACGGTCGACCGCGATCCAATAAAAGGCATAATTTGAAAATGAACTACTGGCGGTCGACCGCAAACTGATACAAGCTAAAATACAGGTTTTTGGCTAATTTGGAAAATACGTTAAAAATATCAAATCATTTCCAAAATTAGTAAAACATTGGGAAAAGTTTCTAAATGATAAAATAAACATGTTTGAAAAGGAATTTTTTGGAAATGCAATTTTTATTTGTGAAAACTCACTGTTTTTAAAAAGAGTTCATAAAACCTGTTTTTTGTGAACACAAAAACTGAACTATGGCTTGTAAACTTGTGTATATATATCATGCATACATTATATATATATTATGAAGTATGAAAGAGATGTAAACATGAAATAAAAGCTATTGTAACAAAGTTTGATGAAAAATCATTTGTATGATAGAAAAAGTCAAACTTGTGTTATGTTTACCTAGGTGAATGCACACACATGAATTTGAATCTTTAACTCTTGATTGTCATGTGTTGAATTACCTGTAAAGAGAAGAACAAACCACAAAAACTAGAAAACAGATTAGCTATAAATTGTTTGACAAATCATCATCAAAACCATAGGGCCAACATTCTCATTTGCTAGTACCTTTTTGTTCCAGATGCTTATAGCCTCCCTTATTCTCCTACTTTTCACCTTGTGAGCAAGTGGGCTTGAAATGCCCGAACTTTCCACAATTGTAGCAGGCTTTATGAGGTACTTTCTTTTTCTTGAACTATTCTGATTTCGGTCATCTTGGTTGTGGCTTACTGGGACCTGGGGTTTTATCGCTTCCAGCATTATGCCTCTGGCGGACATAATTCATCTCCTACTGCGCCATGTTCAGTTCTAGCTCTTTCCTACTGGCTATTAAGTCATGTTCTATTACTAGGTACATAGGAAGATCAGTGACAGATTTAATAGTAGTGTTCATTCTTAATGTGGTGGCAGCTATAGCTAAGGAAGGGGGCGGACTATTCAATATAGTTGCCACTTACATTCTCTCCGGGATTTCGGTCCTAGCAGCGTATAAATTCTTAGCCATGATAATCATATTATTAATATGCTCTACGACATTGTCTCCCTCTTGCATAGGACAAGAAATATATTTTATGCAAGAGGAGTTGAATGTTTACTTTAGAGGCGATGTCGTATTTTTCTTTTATAGCATTCCACATGTCCATAGAAGTTATAAGTTTCAATAACTTTAATTAAGTTAGCTTCCATGAACATGAACATGAACATTAGGCTTTTTGCCTTTTTATCTTTAGACTTTCACTGTTCATCCATTTCTTTTCTTCAGGTGTAGATTTATCCGTAAGGGTTGGAGTAATGGTTTTGATTAAATCATCGATATTGTTATGAAGAGCATATTCTATATTTCTATGCTACATATCATAATTATTGTCATTAAATTTGTCAAATTTTTCTAGTTCTGATAGAATAAGTTTACTAGCCATTTGGTGGAGATCTAAAACTAATTTTTCAATTAAAAATAAAATTAGATATGTGTACTACTAA